>OVAX01001489.1:0-44049 GCA_900406405.1 Lepidium africanum | reverse complement strand
CTCAATACAATTCATTCCTCACCATAAGTTTTATACATTTTCTCTAAAGTTTTCTCCAACATGGATGACTAGTTTTGAAAATGACCCTTTTTAGCTTTGTCTCTTGGTATTTTCAAGTGGCCACTTCTCTGTTTTTGTAAGCAAGCCTAGTTATAATAGTAACCACAACACAGTAAGTCAACATGGTGTAATGCAGCAACTTCCCACAATAGTGTGAGACCGAGAGTCCCAGTAGAATACCCTAGAGAACGGCTAACTATAGATATATTAAAAGATATCCAAAAAGTCAAAAACTGGCTGAAACCGTCGAACTTTTCTAGAATCTCATATTGACAGCCTAGTGTAGCTTGAATAATTCCATTTGAAATCTGTCGAGATACAATGTCTTGGACGGATTTTTCTGTCAGAAATCGCATATACTTTTTTTTGAATCATGTTGATGTTAGATCCAACAACTACTAAGAATTGATTGCAACCGTGTAAAATCTCGACGGATACAGCTGGTGAGATTTTGTTGAGTGTATGTGGAAGCTGAATTGAATTTTATTACAGTATATATACGAGTTACATATAACCTAGAGAGTATAAACATATTTACAATCATATCCTTTTCTTATTCAGTCTATTTGCCCCCTCAAGATGGAGAGACTTTGGTCACTCTATTCTTAGAACACTACTTTGTAAATCGAGGCCTAGGCAATGGTTTAGTAAGAGCATCCGTTAACTGATCATCTGTAGAAACATGAGTAATTCGTAATGCACATGTGCGAGGCCAAAGCAATATGCTTTATTCTTTAGTGGAATACTGGATTCACACAAAGATAAGTGGCCCCGATAATTATCACAATATATGACTGTTGTCGATGAAAATGTGATGTGAAGCTCAGTTCCGCAGCATCATTAGCAACAACCTGATTCTCAGCTTCGGTGGATGATCTAGCTACACCATTATGTTTCTTTGAGGACCATAAAATGGGAGTACAACCAAGATAGATAATATAGGCGTTGGTGGACACGAAGTCTTCACAGTCACCAGCCCAATCCGCATCTGAATAGCCATAAAGGAGAGGTGTAGTGTTTGCGTGAATGGACATTAATTCCATGCGTTGTTATTGCAGCTAAATATCGGAGTACACACTTGGCTGCTTGCCAATGGAGATCAGTCGGGGAGTGCATGAACTGTGATAACTTGTTCACGGCATAGCTGACATCTGAACGAGTGAAAGCTAAGTATTGTAGACTTCAATCACTTGCATGTATTCACATGGATCATCAATGAGAGTGTTAACTGTGGGTTTGAAGTTATCGATGAGATGGCTTGGCTTCATGTATACAGGTGCGGTGTGACAGATCGAGAATGTACTTATGTTGCATTAAATGCATTCCGTTGGCTGTACACGTACACTTCATTGGTAAGAGTACCCTGAAGAAACGCGTTGTTAATATCAACTTGTCTGATTATCCAATTTTGGCCAAGTGCAATGTCAAGAATCATGCAAATCATGGTGGATTTGACAAACAGAATAAACGTTTTAGAGTAGCCTAGTCCATACATTTTAGTGAAATCACGAGCCACTAATCTGGATTTGTAGCGATCAATGTGGCCTTAAAGATTGAATTCTAGCGTGAATAGCCACTTCATGGAGACAACATTGTGATTCAGAGCAGGTGAAACAAGATTAAATGTATGACTTCTCACAATAGCGTTGAATTCTGCGGTTGCAGCATCACGCCAGTTGGAATCAGCAAGTGCATGTGTAAAGTTCCTCTGGTTCAGCTATGGTGTTGATGATAGAATCAGCGCTAGAGTTTTCGTAGGAGTAGGGAAAATTCCCTGGTTTTGCTGTTTTGTAACGGATGGTAACGAGTTGTGCTTAGTGCTGTGATGTCCTTGCCTTCAATCTAATCCATAACGACTTCGTCCTCCTCTAAGAGTCCTTCAAGAATAAATTCGACTTTATCCTCATGATCAAGCGATTTACCTAGCAACGCTAGTTGATTGAAGCGCACCGTGAATCCCTGCATATATTCATCGACGCTATGAGTTCCCTTACTCCACGTGTTTAATTGTTGTTAAATCTGTTTCACATGACCTCTGCTCTACTTAGCATAAGTAGCCTACAAAGTCGACTATATTTCAGCGGAAATGGTTGAGTTACTTAGCATAAGTAAACGGAATTAGTGATAGCACGGAGAAGGGCATTATATATTAACCGATCTTGAAGTTTTCAAAAAGTGTATTCACGGTTTAGACTGTCTACAGCCCTGTCTCTAAGGGGTGGTAACATAATCATTTGCTTAGGATGCATGATTAAAAATGACCAAAAAATTTATTTTCTATTTAAAGATATGAATAAAAGGTCCAAATTTAAGAAAAAATACCAAAATTTGTTTTTAACCTAGTTAATTACTAAATTTTGGACCCCTTTAAATCAAATTTTACTAGAAAACTTTTTTTAGCCTCCTTTAAAACATAGTATTGATAACGATATTTTTATATTTTGCCTAGAATACTTAAAAATTATAAGACGGGACTGACTATCGAAACAGTAAGATTCCTTGTTGTGGACCATAAGACAAGATAGGAAGTGAACCATCTTGAGTTATGATCTAATTGGGGATTCGAGTTGGCTCAAGGGTCAGAGTAAACCAAAGATCAACCTAGTAACCTTAAGTAGGGATAGCCAGAGACAACTCTCATACTACCTAAAAGCTTTTTTGGGTCACGTATAGCCCGTCTAAGCGAGGAGAGAGATAAGAAGGGTTACTTGAGTCTGATGTTTTCGACACATTACATATGGATGCCCGTCTTAGAGTTAGGACGAGAGGATCTACCGCCTAGGACCCAAATTTTTGATTTTTTCCATTCAAAATTTTTTATTTTTAAGGACCAGAAAAAATTATATATATAAAGGGCCAAAAAATTTTTTGGCCGAGGGCCTACAAATTGTTAAGACAACATATGATAGGGTTTTGCACAAGTTGAACTGCGAAGACGTTCAACACAATATAAAGAAAGTCTAAAGACCCACCCAAGCATGTAAACAACGTGATATCCTTTTATAATTACAATTATTTAACCATAAATCCTGGACATATAGCAAATGATTTGATGAAATTAGATGCTTCTAGAAAAAGAAAGAAGTTGTTTTTAATAAAACCATATTGTCGAATTCGTCTCAATCTCAAAATTAGGATTATCTAGCTAATAACTCTGTCATTTTTGGGTTCAATTTCTCCCTATAAAAAAAAGTAGATTAAAATAAGGTTTATGATGAATTTTGGAATATATATTGATTTTGTCGATTTTATTATTGATAAAAAAAAAATGATAAATTATTTTATTGTTTAGTATTAATACATCGTTATATTGTCTTTTTTTGGAACTCATAACAAAGTATATATTCTTAAAAGATATTTTAGTTTTTTTTTCTGTCAATATTGGGTCACGACCCATTAGCCAAATTCTTGCATAATGTAGGCGGTAGAACTCGATCCCGAGATGTGTAAGTAATAAATTTATCACCTGCCAGTAACCTAAATATATTTTAGCTTCTTAAAAATCATATGTCAAATCATTAATAAAAGATATTTGTTAAAGAAAAACAATCCAATATATCTAAAGAGATAATTTAAAATTATAATCACACTTTGTACACTACTACTAGCCTTAAAACTTGCTTATACCCCCATTCAGAGGTGGCTATAGGAAATTAATAAACAATTTATTTAAGATGTCGCACTTTTATCTTTACGAATAATAATTTAACGATAAAACGTTCATTTCACAAATTTTCAAAGCTTAACATAAAAAATTAACCACTCAGTCCATAAGGCAATTAATCATTTTCTAATACCAAGTGGTTTTTAACTTACTTGGATCTTCTGGATTTACATTCATTATATCTGTGCCATGTTGTTTTTATAGTTCAACAAAAATCAATAAAATTCATAAATAAAAATGTCTGAATAAAGAGTGTTCGAGTGATAATAATTTGAAATAGGGTTGATTTAAAAGGACCACAGTTTTAGGAAACTCGTTTCTCTCTTTAAAACCTATCGAGAGCTTTTGATTGTTCTCGCCGTTGAACACAGCTCCGGGGCCGGCGGTCGGAGGCTTTTTCAGATCTGAAGGCGGGCCCCCTACAGTCTTCTTTTTATTGTTGTTGTCTCTGTTTTTAGTATGGTTAAGAGGTTCTATTTTGGACCTGAAGTAATGGAGGTTTGATGGTTTTTTGCTTGGATCTGGAGGTGAGGCTTCGCAGATGGGGTCTCTTCCGTCGTAGAAGTCCTTTAAGAGGTGAGAATTTTCTCAAGGTCATGGATTCTCGAGATATGTGCTTTGAAGTTTATCTTGGTCTCGAGGGTTTTGTCTTGGTGAAGTTGCTCGGCGAACCTAAGACATCACCGGTTGCGCCCATCGATCTCTTTGTGATTTATCGTATTCTCGGTTATTTGTAATCATTAAACTCTATTATCAATGAGATGATAGAAAAAAAAAAAAGTGTTAGAGTGACAAAAAAAAAGAAAGAATAAAGAGTGTTCAGCACTACTAATAAACATTTGTTTTCACTCTTTAAATTTCTAGTCACAAATTATATTGTTAGTCAAGATGACCAAGACTTGTGACATAATTCATGACAGTGATAAAAGAAAATTTTAGATAATTAACTCTTTAAACATTGAGTTATATTAGTGCTATTCGACTGAACACACCTTACATAAATAAAGTGGATTAGCATTGTGCTTATAATTGACTTTATAGCAGATATTGTTTAACTCACGGTTTAAATTAATTTAACTTGTATTTTAATTTTTTGGCTTTGTATAGTTACTAGGGTTTACATATTTTAAAAATTATAAGTGTAAGAGAATAGAAATTCTTCTTTAATTCTATTCCAGCCACCTCTCTTTTTTCTCTCTAAATCCTCAATTCTTCAATTTAATCTTCTAAATTATAACATGGTATCAGAGCAAAATCCTTTATGCACCATTCTAATCTATTGATTCTCATTATCTAATTCTCAATTTCTTCTGAGTGTGAGAGAAAAATCATGTTTCGTCGGTTCTGTTTCAAAGCAGTGTTTGAACCTTCAAACATATTTTGATCTAACTGAAATTTTGTGGGAATCTTCATGACTCAGTGGTCTTCAGATCCAACGGTGGAATTTTGGTTTCAACGGCTGGTTTGTAAGATATTCAGGTTTTACCGTGGCTGTTCGCTTTGTGGAGATTTTCCAGATTTCTGCAGGTGTTGTCTTGGCGTTTAGGAAATCCAACGGTGAGATCTTTTCTGATTGAGCTAAAATTTGGCAGAGGTATTGTTGACTCGTTTATCTAGGGTTTGTACGGTGGAGATCTAATTTGGTGGCCGAAATCCTAGTAAACCTAGAGTTGTTTGTGATTGCATATTTGTATTATTCTAATGGATATCTCAAAGAATATTTCTGTTCATGTTACTCTCAAGGGAGTGAATTATTTGCTGTGGTCTAGGACCGTGAAGACTATTTTAAGTGGCTGTGGACTTCGGGCTCACGTTGAGAGTGATGCTCCAAAGAGGATTGCCCAATCTAGTGGAAAAGCAAAAGAAAGTGATTGAGCAAGGAGATTGTTGTTGTGGATGAAGAGAAGTGGTATCAAGATGACCAAGTTACTCTAGCCATTTTTCAAAGCNTGACCAAGTTACTCTAGCCATTTTTCAAAGCTCACTTGACCCAGCCATTCATGAAGCTTATTCCTATTGTGAGAGTGCTAAGCATTTATGGGATACTCTCAAGAAAGTGTATGGTAATCTCTTTAATCTCAGCCGAGTATATGAGGTTAAAAAGGCCATTAGTGACCTCAACCAAGAGGATATGAAGTTCACCAAGTGGTTTGGAAAGTATAGATCTCTTTAGGCTGAACTAGAGATGCTTAGACTTCCCACGGTGGACCCGATTGTACTTAGTTAGAGACTTGAGCAAGACAAGGTGTTTGGGCTTATGATGAATCTGAATCCAGCTTATAATGATCTCATACATCATTTCTTGAGGTCTGATAAGCTTCCAAGCCTAGAGGAGGTGTGTGGTTACATCCAAAGGGAACAAGGATCTAATAGCCTTCTTGGTGGTAAGGGGGAGCTTGTCATTGCCAACAAAGTGGCTTTCAAACCTGAGGAGAAGAAAGTGTGGATTTGTGACCATTGCAAGAAGAAAGGACACTCTAAAGACAGATGCTGGATTCTCCACCCTCATCTCAAGCAAAACCGTTGGGACAAAGCTAAAGCAAATGTAGCAAAGGAAGAGGTGGAAGCTCAAGGACCCGAGGCTACTTCATCTCAACTAGTTGTAGATGGTTCCAAGGCTATGGCTGCAGCACGTGATTATTATGTGAAGAAATCGGACCTAGCTGAGCTCATCAAATCCATTAATGCATTGAGGGAGTCCGGTAACTCTTTTCATGTTTCAAAAATTTATAAACCATTGATTGTTGATTCAGGAGCATCTCATCATATGATTAATAGTAAGAACTTGCTTGAGAATGTGAAACCAGCCTTAGGTAGTGTTGAGATTGCCAATGGTACTAAGGTTCCCATTAAGGGTCTAGGTGATTTGCGTTTATTTGATAAAGCTTCTAGGGCCTTTTACATGCCTAGTTTCACTTCAAACTTGTTAAGTGTAAACAAAACAGTTTGTGATTTGAATTGTCATGCTATATTCGATCTAACAAGGTTTGTTTTTAGGATATTGAGTCTGATCAAATTCTTGGAGAAGGAGTCACCAAGAATGGGTTGTATCTTCTTGAGGATCTTGAGCGCAATCCAAATTTATCTTGTTTTTCTAGTTCTAGTAGTATTGTTGAGAATGTTGTGTGGCATGCTAGACTTGGTCACCCTCATTATCGTGCTTTGAGTTTGTTATTTCCTAGTATTATATTTAAGAATGATGATCGTGAAGCTTGCATACTTGGGAAACATTGCAAGTCAGTGTTCCTTAAGTCTTCAACTACTTATGAAAAATGCTTTGATTTAGTACATTCTGATGTGTGGACTTCCCTATGTGACTCTAGAGATCATCATAAATACTTTGTTACATTCATTGATGAGAAATCCAAGTATAGTTGGTTAACCTTGCTGCCATCAAAAGATAGGGTGTTAGATGCTTTCATCAACTTTCAAACTTATGTGACTAACCATTACAATGCTAAGATCAAGACTTTGAGAACAGATAATGGTGGTGAATACACAAGCAACACTTTCAAACAACTCTTAGCAAAACTCGAAATTATGCAGTAAACAAGTTTTCCTTACACTCCTCAACAAAATGGGGTAGCTGAGAGGAAGAATCAATACCTTATGGAGGTTGCAAGGGCCATGATGTTTCATACAAATGTTCCAAAACGTTTCTGGAGTGAGTGATGCGGTTGTGACTGCCTGCTACTTGATCAATCGGATTCCAACAAAAGTGCTTAAGGATACTTCACCATTTGAGGTCCTTTCAGTCATGATGATATTTGATGATATTTACAAACTCATATTCATCATAATATTATGTATAGTTACTATTTCAGTCCGATTTAGTTTTTTTATATACTGTATAAATTTTTGATAAATTTTTGTTTTCGATAATCTGTTTTAAACGAATAAAATTTGTGAGGAGTCCGTCAAAATATGTTACTTGAATTCAAATTACAATGTAGCCGTTATAAATACAACTTTCTAATATGCATTAGGAGTCGTTAAATATTTATGTTTGTAGTGCTTTTTACCTAAGTTTGATTTTTTTTTGTCAACCTTACTCATTCTTTATATTAATGAGATCGACAAAGACCCGATCCATAGCCAAATTGCTCCCACTAGAGCTGGCAGAATTTGAACTCTCCATCTGGTGCCAAACTAAATCATGGACAAGCCAACTGGACACCTGCTTCTTGACACTAAAATTTGATTTCTGATAGTTATATAATTTTCTCACATATAAAATTTTGAATTAATTATAAATCAGATATTTTCATTGGACACGAAAACTAAAAATATACAAACTGCCTTAGTGCTTTTTCTTTCATTGCTTTTAATCAATTTAATGTGTTCTTTTATAAAGGCAATTTAGTGTTTTGATATGGATATTATATTTAACCTCAAGTTGATTAGTGTGTAGTTTCACATGGGACGATTATAATTGACTATAAAATGATTCTCTTTGCAAAAGAATAAAATGTTAGAATTGTTATTTTTAGATCATGGTCGCAGCCTAAGCAACCTCCTCGTTTTATTCTATAGAATACATACTTTTTATATACCAATATAATTCCTTCACACTTTAATTTGTATTTTTATGAGAAAATTGATGAGTGGATTTTATATAATAGACTAACCTCACCTCGAATTAAAGTACATTTAAGTGTATATAATAATAGTAGTGAAGTCATGAAAATAATATATGTTAGACATCCCAAAATGACAGTAATTAAACGGATAGTCGTGTTATGAATAAGAAAACAAAATTGATAAAAAAAAATTAAATAACAAAAATTTAAACTGGCATGTTTTTATTACCATTTTTTAGGTTAACCAGAAGTATCATAATCAAAATATTACCATTTTTCCAGAAAACAACAAGGACATATAATTTAGTTCCAAGTTTTCTAACAAGATTTAAAACAAAATTTTAGTGTCATTTTACTAGAGAACAACAATTTATTTTCCGACAGAAATCAAATCTAAAATTTACAATGTTACACTTTTGCTCTAAATTCGTTTTTATCACTCAGCTTGGTTATTTCCTACTTTTTTTTGTTAACTTATATCCTACATTTTTCATATGTAGATTCTCAATATTTTTGCCTTGGGTTTAGATTGTTACGTTGGAAGTTATATTTAGCACCCAACAATTACACTTTTCTCATATATTTATGTGTCATTCATGAAACTATATATGTAGAATCATTTACTGTTTTACATGTTCTTTGTTTTCTTGTAACGTTTTAATGGATTTTATTTGTTGCTCGAGACTTTGGATAGGATCCATAATTGTCGGTTTGAAGTTGACGCACGTGGTGAATATAAAATTTGAAATGTGTTTTGGAGTTAGTATCGGATCTGTGACATATTTTTCAAAACACCGAATAATAATGAATGAATCGAACAATATCTGATATTAAGCCTAAATAATTAGATTGTGCAATCATCCCAAAATGGAACACAACAGTAAAGAAACGTGACTGAAAAAACTTATAGAGCTCAGATAAATATAAAAAATAAACAAACAAAAAGAAGTGAGAAATTCTCATGAAACAATTAATATATTAAGCTGATTGTGAAGTCACGCACTATACCAACAATTGGGAAATGACAGAAATAAAATAGAATATGGTAAAACTGTATTTGTTCTTGTAAATATGGACACGTTTATGAATATTTGTGGTCGATTCGATTGTCAATTAGAAGCTAAATTGGCGGCCGAGTCAGATTCCTCTTAGGATATTGGATAATCTCTCGAATCTTTAATCTTTTTTATATATATATATATTATTTCAACACTCTACTACAAATAATTGTCACTTTATTTGCGTAAAACGATTGAAAAAAACGAGTAGTTGAATATAAAGTGTTTGAAAACCGATGGCTGAAATTAGAAGTTAAAAAATGATATAATATTTTCAGAAACTAAATTTACATGATTGGAAACACAATAGAAAACTAAAATATATATATATTTAAAATAATATGAATGATAAAAAAATTAAAATCAAAATTTATCATGCCAAAATACAGATGATCCAGTTGACTTGTTCTTGATCTAGTTAGCATCGGGTAGTAAGTTTAAATCTCATCTAGCTCTAATTGAAATTTTTTGATTATAAATTGGACTTTATTAATCTAATTGTTAACAAAATATTTTTAATTTACTATTATAATTTTTTTATCACTCACCATTAAACATTTTACCTATAACAAATTTCATAGAAAAGAAAAAGGCTCGACGAAATGACCAACCAAAAGAAATATGAAAAGTTGTTTTTCTAGAAACTAAGAAGAGTTTTGTTCTCTTACACCATCTAAATATTGCATTATTAATTGTTAACTCCTTTCACACTAGAAGTTAAGCTGCTTGTGCTGATATCTTGAAATAATAAAAAGTTCTGAAATATGACTAAAGTTCTTTCCTTATAAAGAAGATTTATAATTATTGAAGAATCATTTTTTTGCTTTTTTTTTTCATTTGATCTCTAGATTTTTGAATCACAAAATTAATTTTCTTACTTGTAATATTAGAGATATTGTTAGTGATTCATACATTGTAAACTCTCTTCCACATGAATGGATTCTTTTATTTTAATGGAACTGTTTGACAAAACTATATTAACCCATTTCTCATATCTTCATTACTTTTCTTGAAAGAAATGATCGTTACAGTCCAACAAACTAAGTTATGATTGAAAAATTTAGACTAAATATAGACGAAATAACTAAAAATATATTTGTAAATTGTATTGTTGCTATAAAACATTATTAGACAAATTTCGTACGTCACCACTAAATAAAGTAAAATGAACCCCACACATATTATCTATAAATAAGTCCCTAAACCTCTCCCCCAAAAATGCAACAACACTCATCTTTCAACTCTTTCCACAAACATCAAGTTTTGTTTTACAAGATGTATCTAGCTATTGCAGAGGTTTACACGACCAGGAACTTACACAGAGAGAGTATGAAGAAACCGGCAAAACCAGTAGTTACCGGCGGTGAAGGAGAAGAAAAGATCGCCAGAGGAAGCTTCATGAAGGCGCTGGTGAGATCTGGTGGGAACCGGAGATTTGGACGGTGCTTTGTTTGCAAATCAGGAATGAAGAAATGCTCGGCTAAAGTTTCGGATCCCATGGAGATTGAGTGATTATCAAAGTTTTCTTTATCTTTAATCTTTTTTTTTTCTTAATTTTATTTTCCGTAGGAAGCTTCGTTACGTGCTCTCTGACTATACATCTACTCAATTCAGTACATGGATTGTAGAAAGTTGTAGGCAATGTAGTGCAGAGAGTTTAAAAGACCTAAGCCGAGTTCAGTATAAGGCTCCCCAGCAATATTTTCATTTATAAATAGTATATAGGCTTTTTCGAAAGTACATTGATAAAATAAAACAACTATAAAAAAAAGAACTAAGATATTGTAGCTAGCTATTATATAAATAAACTAATATACAAATTTGAAAACGCTAATTGAGACTTACAACAAAGAATGGGAAAATAAAAGTCAACTTTTAGTTGTTTAGAATTAAATAAATTAGTTGTTTAGAAGAATGCTTAGAAAAATCATTTTAATTTCTTCATGTAAAAAAAGCCAATGATATATGGTTTAGTGGTAATGGTCACTTTTACAAATCTTCAGGCATCGGGTTTGATTCATCCTCAATACAAAAAAAAAAAAATAGATTTTAAGTTGTGGACTTTGATTATAAATCAAGGTTTATCGATCAAATTATTATTTGAAAAAACGAGTAAGATTGATGAAAAATCTTCTCGTAAATAAACTTAAACATGAAGACCTATATATAAGTTTAATATTTCTTTTGAATTAAAGAAAATTCTTTTTGAAAAAGCCTACATAAACACCTATTTTAGATGATTCTAGATTTGAACCTTTCATTTCCGATGAAGAGCCTTTTACCATGCTGCTACTTTATATTTTCAAGAGTAGAAACCTCAAAAATTTATGTATTTTCCGAGATCCAAGGCCAAGGCAAAAAACTTTTTAATTTTGTTAAGAGGCACACATCTGGTTATAGGGTAAGTTTCGATCAGGAATTGACAATATAGATGAATAATTTTTATTGTTCAATACTATCTATTTTATACTGTATAATATAACAATATTGTAGAGAGGAGACATTCTCAAGTCTCTCTCATCCACATAAGTTTCTATTTTTTGTTTTTTAATGGTGAACAAAATTAATTACAAAGGCTTTAACAGAAAAAAAAATTAATTACATAGGTTAGTAAAGATAAAAAAGTAAAATATTAGAATTTTTAGTTAGTTTCTTAATTTAGTCAACATGAACCCTATTTTCTTAATTATATTATCAAATATAACCTTAATGAAATAAATGTTTTTAAAATAAAATATAAAAAGAAGAAGTTGTTTTGTATATTACCATATTATGTTATTTTATTTTCTTCTATTTGTAAATCGTTATATTCTCTTTCTTTTTGTTTTGGAAGTATATTCTTGTCTTTCTATTATATTTTAAAAAGAAATCTTATGTCAAATCATAATTAAAGATATCTGATATAAATCAATCCAATATATCTAAATGAGTGTTATAATCACACTTTGTACACAATTATTTGCCTTAAGACTGGCTAATTGGCTTAAGGAAATTAATAAACAAATTAATTAGGATGTTGCACTTTTATGATCTCTACGAATAATAAAACATCCATTTTGAATATTTTCAAAGCTAATCATAAGAAAATAACCACCCAATCCATACGGCAATTATCTTTAAACTTTCTAATACCAAGTGGTTTTAACTTACTTGGATCTTCTGGATTAACATTCATTATATCTGGGCCATGTTGTTTTTAAAGTTCTACAAAAATATATAAAATTAAAAAGTTTATCTGAATAAACAGTGTTCAGTCACTACTAATAAACATTTGTTTTTTTGTCTTCAAATCTCTAGTCACAGATTATATTGTTAGTCAAGCTGGCAAAGACTTTTGACGTTATGACATGAATAAAACAAGTTTTAGATAATTAAGTCTTTAAACACAGAGGATTAGGGCTATTGGACTGAATCACCATTAATAAAGTGGTCTAGCACGATACTTATATGTGACCCTGTAGAAGATATTTACAAACTCAGTTATGTATGTTTACTATTTCGGTCTGAATTGCTTCTTTCATATACTATAATGTAGATAATCAAATTCAGGTTTTATCCCAAATTATTCGTACCAATACATATTGTCTTGAAATTGTATATGAATTTTTGACAGAATTTCATTTTTGATAATTTGTTTTAAACGAAGGAAATTTATATGTGTTCCATCAAGATAAGTTAATTCAGACGAATTTCTGAGATTTTTTTTTTTTGTCACGAATTAAGATGCTATGTAAAATAAAGATAAAATTTTGTATATAGTACCAAAATTTTGTATTTAACTAAGATATTTTATGCATATTGGAAATCAAATTACAATATATCCTTAATAGATACAATGCCTAAAATGTATTAGTCGAATAGTTAAATGTTTATCTCTATAACATTTTTCTTTACTAAAATTAGATTTCAAATAATTACATAATCTTTTCATATATAATAAAATTAGAATTTGAGTTATGAATTCGATTTTTTCGCCCAACACAAAAGTAAAAAGATACGAACTGCCCTAGTACTTTTTATCATTGTTTTAAAATCGATTTAGTGTGTACTTTTATAAAGGCAATGGAGTGTTTTGATATGCGATCGTATATTATACCCTCAAGTTGATTAGTGTGTAGTTTCACATGGGACGATTATAATTGAATATAAAATGATTCTCTTTGCAAAAGAATAAAATGTTGAAATTGTTATTTATAGATCATGGTCGCAGCCTAAGCAGCCTCCTCGTTTTATTCTACAACACATGAACTTTTCATATACCAATATTCCTTTCACACTTTATTATATTTTTTTAAAGAAATTGGGTGAGTGGATTTTATATAATAAACTAACCTCACCTCTAATTTGAGTACATTTTAGTGTATATAATAATAAGTAATACTAGTGAAGTCATGAAATTAATATATGCAAGTAATTAAACGGATAATAATGTTATGATTGATATAAAATTTAAATAACAAAAATTTAAGCTGGCATGCTTTTATTAAGATATTTTAGGTTAACTAGAAGTATCATAATCAAAATATAACCATTTTCCCGAAAAACAACATTGACAATTGGTTTAGTTCCGAGTTTTCTAATAAGATTTAAAACATAATTTTAGTGACATTTTACCAGAGAGCAACAACTTATTTTCTGGCATAAGTCAAACCTAAAATTTACGAATCTACACTTTTGCTCTAAATTCGTTTCTATCAGTCTGCTTGGTTATTTCCTACATTTTTTTGTTAACTTATTTCGTACAATTTTCATAGGTAGATTCTCAATATTTTTGTCTTGGGTTTAGATTGGTATATTGGAAGCTACAATTTATCACCCAACAACTAGAATTTTTCTCATATTTTAATGTGTAACTCTAATTATGACACTATATATGTAGCATCAATTACTGTTTTACATGTTCTTTGTTTTCCTCTAACGTTAAAATTAATGAATTTTATTTGTTTGTCGAGACTTTCGACATGATCAATAATTGTCGGTCTGAAATTGACACACGTGGTAAACTATATATAATATGAAATGTTATTTGGAGTTAGTATCGGATCTTTGACATTTTTTTTCAAAAAACGAATAATGAATATATCGAATAATATCTGATATGAACCCCTAATAATTGGATTGTGCAATCATCCCAAAATGGAACACAACAGTAAAGAAACGTGACTAAAAAACATACATAACTTAGATAAATACAAAAGACAAACAAACAAAAAAAAGTGAGAAAATGCTCATAAAATGATTAATATTAGCTGATTGTGAAGTCACGCACTATACCAACAGTTGGGAAATGACAGAAATAAATTAGAATATGAATATAAATTTAGAATAGGTTTTTACATATAAAAGATAAAATTATATATGTTCTTGGCTTTGTAAATATTGACACGTTTATGAATATTTGTGGTCAATTCGATTGTCAATTACTCCCTCTGTTTTTTTATGCTTGATGTTTTAAGCATTTCACACATATTAAAGAATTATTAATTATTTTATTTTTTTAAACAAAATATAATTTATCACAAATTCCAAATATTTTAACCAATCAAAATTCAATCTGCAAAATTTAAAAAGTCAAAAATACTAAAAGTGTAATAAATTTTGCATAGAAATCTTAAAACATCAACTAAAAATAAACAATTTTTTTTTCTAAAATATCAACTAATAAAGAACAAAGGGAGTAGAATATTGGATAAGCTCTCGAATCTTTAGTCTCTTTTATATGTTTTGGTTTCATACGTTTTTACAACTATATATACTTTATTACAAATAATTTTTATGTATAACATTTGGAAAGCGAAGCGAGAAATGGAAAACAATTTTCTAATATTTATAAGGACCAAAAGATTATTTTTCAACAGGATCTAGATGCTATTGAATGGAGATTGGCTAATAAATCATTTTCACGTGCTTTATGTGGATCTCCACTAGATTCTTACTCCATTTGCATTATGTGTTCCGACCGTCCACAGTAACTTTGTTTTACAGGTTACTGGTGTGTTTCGTGGATGGAGCTTGGCGAGCATCAGACATCTACTCTGGTGTTGGATGGGTTTGCTTTCGAAATTCCATCGATGGTGTTTGTGAGGGGGCCACGTCGATCCTAAGGAGTATATCAGCTTTACATGCGGAGGTCGAAGAGGTCTTGTGGGTGATGCATTGTCTCTTTTCTCTTGATTTTCGGGAGGTGGAGTTGGCTTCAGATTGTTCGAATGTTCTGAATATGGTCTCTTCTCCTACTGAATGGCCTGCTTTTTCCTCTTATCTATAGGAGTTCTCGTGACTAAAGAGTTTATTTTCTTCTTTCGCTTTTATGTAATTCCTCGTTCTCTAAATCATAAAGTTGATTTCTTCACTCGTAATTTTAGAGGTTAAGCTTGTATTTTAGTTTTTTGTATTTTTTGAAACTCCCTATTTTAATAAATCAGTGTTGACAAAAATAAATCAAAGTAGACTACGGAGTTTGATTACATAAGGCCACATACAACATATAAATCCCTAGAAACTAAACCATAATAAGTAACCTATAAATTTTAATCATAGAACGAAACTAAAGAAAAGGACCTAAGAAAAGACCAAAACAACATCCCAAACCCGAAAATAAAAGTCTCCACAAGAACCAACTAAGCTGGCATGGACGACGAATCCTCCTTTGTTCCGAGTAGTCATTTTATATGAGTAGACAACAAAAAAAAGGTTAAATATAAAACTTTGAAAACGGACCGATGAAACTAACGGTTGAAAAATACTTATAGATAACTTTGTTTGGAATTAGTGATTAAACATGTATAAATAATTTCAAAAGTCCATTTCCGCAGTTAATTTTCAAGCACTTATTTCAAGCACTTAATTCAAATGAAGTTATGATTAATAGGAAAATAAACAACTGTTAATATAACCACCCATTTAATACTTTCCAATCAAACATATATGAACGATATGTTTCAGTAGCGTTTGTCTATATATATATATTTGTACTCTATCCGTTTTATATTAAGTGATGATTTAGAGAATGAAATTTGTGTCAAATTATTTGATATTTTCAAATTTAATGTAAATTTAACTATATTTTTATTTATTTTAACCATTTATACTCTACTGGTTAATTTTTAATTGGTTGAATGATTATTAGATATATTGGAAAACAATACATGTTGTTGGAAAAATCAGTAATTGTTGAGTTCTTCTCAGTCTGCTGGTTAGAATGATCCAGCTAATAACTATGACATCTAGGGTTTGATTCCTCCCATTTACGCAGTTGCTAGATTAAATAGGAATTTTAAGAGTTGGACTAGGTTATAGATTGGGTCTTGTCGATCTAATTGTTGACAACAAAAAAACAGTAATTAAATGATTTCTTAATTTGTGTATAAAATTTTTAAAAATCATGAAATAGAAGAACTATAATAATTTATTGTTAACTGTAAATTCATTTTCCATTAATGGACCAAAATCTAAAATCAAATACTATTATGTGACAATTTAATTTCTAGGTTATAAATGATAAGTTATATTGTAAATTGAGGTCATACTTAGGGGAGGATTTACTTAAAGTTAAGTGTTTCTAGTGTGTCCCATCAAGTATTATAAAAAGTTTGTAAGTAAATGCTTTCACTCTTCTTTTGCTTTTACACCATTTTTAATCTAAAAGATATATATGAAAACTTATAAAAAAATATAATTCCGCAGAAATACGAAAAACTAAGCCGGTGTGTGATATAATATTTTCAAGATTAAACTTAAATGATTGGAAAACACAATACAAAACTAAAATATATCTTCTTAAAATAATACGAAAGGTAACAAAAACTTAAAAGTAGAGTTTACAATAAAACATTTTATCTATTACAAAACTAATACAAGAGAAAAAAAATTGACGGAAATATATGAAAGCGGTTTAGCCTAAAGTAATAGAAACTAAATGAAGTTATATATATATATATATATATATTTTTGTGAATAGATAGATTGATAACTTACCATCTACCGTTTATGTTTATCTCTAAAAACCCTAAATAATAGCACGTAAAGATTATATAAGTTACTAAAATCGAAATCTGGTAAAGAAAAAGTGAATATAACCATTTAACCAATTATGTCTTCTCAAATCTAAATGTTACATTATCAAACATGAACCCATTTCTCATATCTTCATTTCTTTTCTTGAAATGAATGATCGTTATTTTCCAACAAACTAAGTTCTAATTAAAAAAGTTCAGACTAAATATAGACAACTAACTAAAAGTATATTGTTTGGTTGCTATAAAACATCACTTACTAAAACAATGGGACAAATTTGTATATTATTACGTGGCAGACAAATTCGTACGTCACCACTAAATACAGTAAAATAAACCCAACACATATTATCTATAAATAAGTCCCTAAACCTCTCCCAAAAAAATGCAACAACACTTATCTTTCTCAATTCTAATTAACTTTTTCCACAAACTACAAGTTTTCTTTTTATTTCCAATAGTTGTTTGAAGATGTCTATAGCTATTGCAGAGGTTTACACAACCAGGAAGTTACACAGAGAAAGTATGAAGAAACCGACCAATCCGGTAGTTTCCACCGGCCAAGGAGAAGAAAAGGTCATCGGAGGAAGTTTCATGGAGGCGCCGGTGAAATCAGGTGGAAGTCGGAAATTTGGACGGTGTTTTGTTGGAAAGCTAGGAATGAAGAAAAACTCTGCTAAAGTTTCGGATCCCATGGAGATTGAGTGATTTAGAAGAAATTAAAAGTTTTCTTTATCTTTACTTTCTTAATTTTGTTTTTATTTTCTTGCTAGCGTCTTCTCATGTTCTTTTTTTTTAATTTTCTTTATTGGGTGATTGATATAAATAGTGGGTGATTTATTAAGCTGTTTAGAGTCTTGAAGTTAAAATATGATAAATATGTATGTAGAGTGGAACTTTTGGATAAATGTATAATAGCCAATGCTTCTTAATGAGTTTTATACCAAAACTAACTAAAAATGTTTGCCAATCTATATATATTAAAAGTAGGAGTTTGAGACTTCCTAGGTCATCCATCTCATCCTATTCTATTTTTTTTGTTTACTCTCACGGTGCCACGTCAGCAATCTTTTCTACTTCTTATTTCCCCTTTATAAATTTATTAATTGCCCGTTATTAACTCCTATATTGAAATCATATAGTCATTATAGGGTTTGTCATCCTCCTCTTCACATGAAACGGTTCAGATTTCCACAGTCACCACAACATTTTAGTACATGACGGACAATGAGATCTTATGGTATATTCTTAAGATTATATTCTGGTATTGTATGTTTTCTTTCTCTCCTAACTCTTATTTTGCCTTACTACATTCAATATAAAAACTTTTGCTCCATTAATTTGATTTGAGAGTTGGTTCTCCATTTACTAATTCATTGCCTTTTAAACTTTTAGCTTCTTTGTATAGTCAGGTGAAAATTAAAAAAAATCTATATTATGCAAACTTAAAGGGCGGGTTCGTATATGGTTTATCATATGAAACCACAAGATAATTCGTGTTGAGATGATAAATAAATGTAGCGGACAACTTCTATGCTGAAGAATAAATGTTGGTCATATCTTGGAAAGAATGAGGAAGAAATAAACGTTGCTCACAATGTCTTCTGATGATTTTTGAGGTAGTATGCCTATAATTGGAGGATAAAAGGATTGAACTTTAAATATCCGCAACCGATGTGTGAAATAATGTTTAAGTATTGTATGTTTTCTATCATTACAGTGTTGTGGAAGAATTAGTTTTTGGGAATTCACTAATTCGTATTTTCTGTCGTTTAAAGATTACAGAGCTCCAGATTCTTCTTCATAGGCGTCTTTCACCAATCATTGATAAAGCTCAGGATGCAGTGTCGAAGCTTAGAGGTCGATATTTCTTAATGGTTTATATTAGGATATTGGTTCGGTTTAGAATCAATTAGATTCTGTTTTATTAAAAATTACAGGGAATTCTCTTTATAACAGAGAAGAAAATGTGTTTGGTTTAATTTCAAGTAAACCAAACTTCCAAACCCAAGAGATATCAATTGTTGCATCAGAAATTTAGGTAGCGTATGGGAACTCTTAAAAGATACTAGTTTCCTTTTCACAGTCTTTATGTCATTACATTAAAAGGTTAGTTTTTTTTATAATCACCTGAAATAAATGTTGTGTAATTGCATTGATTGATTTGTGCTTTTTCAAAATTCAACCCTCAATGTAAAGAGTATTTGAGGAATTTACAACTTCTTACCATTTAAGAGAGACCACCATTCATTTAATCGCTGGATATGTTTCTTGATTTGCGAATACATTTTTCTTTTCTCTGCCTTTTTCCACGTACTTTTTACTAGAGTCGAAAGAAGTCAATGGTTAGGTGTGTAGCTCATATCTTGGTTAATGCTATTGTTAAATTCACTTTTCTGCTACCAAAGAGGCAGTTTTCGTCTATGCCATTGTATCTGCCAATTAAGTCCCTAAAGCATTATGTTATATATAAATATAAATATATATATATATATATATATATGTTCCAAGTTATGGTTTGGTGTTTCTTGATGGTATTGTAAGATTAAGGGGTTTCACTTGAGTGGTTTTTTTTGCAGAAAACTATAAAATTACTATGCTTTATTTTCCCCAATGGTAATGCTGAAACACTATCAAGGAGTTCTTAACGGTATTATATATGTTCCAATTTAATGTTTTGTTGGTTTTTTAATCTTTATTTTGGTTAAGAAGTGCATACAATGAATATGTAACTTTCAGCTTAAGTTTTTCTTTTGTTTTCAATTTTCCTAAAACTGTTACGATTTAGTTTAATTTTGATCTCTATAAATGGGATCTAGAAATGGTATATTGGTATTGATCTTGCGAATGTTATATGGGAAGTGGTCGAGAATATTTATAACGTCTTATCTACATAGAAAATGGTTATAATGGGTTTTGTTTGTGGGAAATAGTTATTCTATTTCTTACCTACTTAACCTTCTAGTTTGGTATTTTGATTTTCTATCTCCATTTAATTAGGTGTCACTTGAGAAGCATACAACTTTATTATCTCAGCTTCATTCTCCTTATGCAATTTCCGATGAGGATCTTTGGATTGTAAGTTTTTTTCAAATTGCAGCTTCTTTATTATTAATTTCAAGTTTTTCTATATTATTTGATTTTTTTGTCTTGTCTATAAAAAATAGTTTTACCATGAAAACACAAAATATTTTTATAAATGTCTATTAAATAAATATCGGACATAGGCCGGTATAACCCTTAGTACATTTCAAAAGTTTTATCTAAATACCTTAGATCGATTGTTGATTATTCTAGAGAATTTTATTAATGGGGTGGCAGAATCTTAAATATTTTATACTCAACCTAGTTAATAAGAGTATTTTAGCACTAATCAACCAGCAGATTAGCAAACTCACAATAAATTGCGTTATAACTGTAATCTTCCCAAATAAAAACATAAGTGGTATTTGAGAAGAGAAAACAAAAACATATATCACATAAAAATGGATATATTACACATATAAGAAGTAAAAAAAAGAAAAAAAAAACATAAAAATAGTTGGTTAATCATTTCATGTTTCGAAAAATGTTTTGGATAAAATGATAAATACTCTTTTTCTCTTCCCAAATAAAATCATAAAAATTGTTTTCAACTTTCAATGTAATAGATTTTATGAATAGAATTATCAATTCAATTACAGGGAGAAAAACTATTTGACACTTTTAACGTGGTTTTAATTTAATTATTTCCAATAAACTAAAGTCGTTAACACAAAATATAAAAAATAAAACTAAACCAAAGAATCTGTGAGGGTGATTGTGAGAAGGGCACCTAAGCTGGTCCTGATTTGCTCACAGTATTTAACTATTTGTCTTCAGCCAATCAATAGTTTTAAAAAATACTATATTAATTAATACAAGTATACCAAAAACAGTTAGTATAGTAAAGTTTATCTGAATAAACAGTGTTCAGTCACTACTAATGAACATTTGTCTTTAGATTTCTAGTCAGAGATTATATTGTTAGTCAAGCTGACACAGACTTTTGACGTAATATATGACATTAAAACAAAGTTTTACATAACTAAGTCTTTAAACACAGGATTTTGACGGAACAAAAAAAAAACAGGATTATAGTGCTATTCGACTGAATACACACCATTAATAAAGTGGTCTAGCACGATAATTATATGATGAGACCCTGTAGAAGATATTTACAAACTCAGATTCATCATAATATAATATTATGTATATTTACTATTTCGGTCTGAATTGGTTCTTTCATATACTATAATGTAGATTATCAAATTCCGGTTTTGTCCTAAATTATTCACATACCAATACATATTACCTTGAAATTTTATATGAATTTTAGACGGATTTGTATTTCCAATTACTACAAAAAGTTTAAGTACTGCGACTAAAAATATCATTTGTGACATTTTATTTGTTACGAGTTTAAATAAATTATTGTAAGTCTAACGAAATTGTTACTAAATTTAATTGTCATTTATATATTGTGAAGTTTTTGTTATCAATATACATTAATAACAGTTGTATGATAATTATTTATAAATTATATTTTATATTGTTACGAAATGTATTATTATAATACGTCTTAATATAAAGAAAATAAAAATTATAGTGCTATAATATGTTTTATGGAAGAAAATCCATCTGAATTCCATCAAAATAAGTTAATTTGGACAAATTTCTAATAGATATTTTTATTTGAAATAAGATAATATGTCATTTTGAAAGTGGAAATTATGCTGAATGTTATTTGACCTTCAAAATTGTGTCAAATACCATGCTAATAAGGATGTGGTCAGGGAGAAAAGACCTGTGTACCCCCTTAAATATTCTGGTGAAAACGTAAACAAATAGAAATTTGTCCATCGCAACAAATCTTTTTTATAATGGCATACACAAATATGGTACGTGCTAATCATTTGCCAATATTAACATCTCAATGTCCAAAATGGATGAAATGTCAATGTCCAGCACAACTTGTCCATCGCAGACAAGTGTTTATTGCAATGTCATACACAATCATACACGCGTCAGCCATATATTCGTCAGAATGGATAATTTGTTGTCCAGCATAAACAAACATGTATGTTATCCAGTATGGACAAAAAATCATCTATTCGAAGAGGAACCATAACAACGGCACTGATACGAGCAGAAGAACCCCTCCGCGTCGATTCTTCCATCCGCGACTACAATGAAGAAGATATAAATCATTGAACACAAACTATGATCAACGAAGTAGAAGAGATCTACACGATCATCGAATCAAGTCCAAGTAATAAACAAGAAGAAATAACTACACAAAAGAGATTGCATCATACTCAAAATCATCTGCAATGTTGTACACAAATATAGGAACTCACTTGAACCAACAGGTGGTGGACGATCTTTTTACAAGAAACAAGTTTCAGCGTCTTTAAACAAAGAAACACAAAAGCGAGAGACATAATATGGAAGAGAAATTGAACGATTCGACTTACTCATGAAACCCTAACAAGACTCGAAAATAGATGTTACAGTTCATTGAGTGAAAAGTCAAAAACAGAAATGACTATTAGTGAGGAACGGAGAAGACAACGAGTGCAAGAGATCGACGGAAAAGGGAGACGATGAGAATTGAAGAAATTTAGAGGATTTTTTCGGCTACAGTGACTGAAGAATGTTCAAATAAAAAAAAATGAACTGTTAAGAAGGGCAATTGTGTCATTTCGCGTTATTGGAATCGGTGTGCAAAAGTCAACAAATGGACCGTGACATTCAACACAATTTTGCATTTAGCCATGGTATTTTACACAAATAATTCTAGATAATATTAATAAAGCTAAAATTTCGTATATAACACCAAAATTCCATAGTTTTAATAAAAATATTTTCTGCATACTGGAATTCAAATTACAATATAGCCTTAATAAATACAACTCCCTAACACGTATTAGTGATCGAGTGATCAAATGTTTTTTTTTCATTTTATAACACTTTATTTCATTAAATCTATAAACAATTACATCATAGAATTAACTCAACCAATGAATACGAAGAGAAAATTAATGGTCTTCCACACTGGAAATAATGAGAACAAATATCATTTGATGACACATTAACAAAATTACATCGGTCTTGATTTGAGACACAAGGTAAAAAATTAGACGTTGGCGTACCCACAATATAGCAGACAAACTTCTAATACATGTTATGACATTATGACAATAATTCTCATAATTTAGAGAGATATTCTTCTATGAATTCACCAGATCTAGAAATCTAGACATCAAAAACAAAAACAAAAACCCTAAAAAAACTCGATAAAGACTATTTGAAAATAGTAACTAAATAATGAAAGTCTTTTGCGATACCGTTGTTGCAGCACTCCATCAGATAAGCCGATACCAAAAGATCAAATTCTTATTCTTCAGAGTCACCACCACGCCTCCCAGATAGAGATCTATAAACCGATCTATGATAAAAAAAAAACAAATCATGATAGATGTAGCTAGAAATCATCAAAACAACATTACTCCAGATCGGTCAAAATCAGAAATTTCGAAGAAAATTCATGATATCCAATTATAAATATGAAACTCTTAGATTAGATTGAAAACTATGAATAAAAACAAAGTAAAGGAGAATGCACAACGCCGGGGCTTGTAAGCTACCAGACGTTGGCCGGAAAAGACAATCGAAAAAAGTCTAGAACAACAACCGTTTAGATAATGATGAAATGCTTATCTTTACAATATTTTAAAATCAAAATTCAATTTCAAATAGTTACATAAATTTTCCACATATAATAAATTTAAAATTTGAGTTATGAATTCGATCTTGTCTCCCACGCAAAAGTGAAAAGATACAAACTCCCCTATTACTTTTAATCCTTGTTTTAAAGTTAATTTAGTGTGTTCTTTTATAAAGGCAATTGAGTGTTTTGATATGCAATCGTATATTATAACCTCAAGTTTAGTGTGTAGTTTCACATGGGACGATTATAATTGACTTTCAAATGATTCTCTTTGCAAAAGAATAGAATGTTGGAATTGTTATTTATAGATTATGGTCGCAGCCTAAGCAGCCTCCTCGATCGTTTTATTCTACAATACTTAACTTTTCATATACCAATATTCCTACACACTTTAATATATTTCTTATAAGAAAATTAGTGAGTGGATTCTATATAATAAACTAAGCTCATCTCGAATTTGTACAATTTAGTGTATATAATAATAAATAATAGTGATTTCATGAAATTAATATATCTTAATCATCCAAAACGACAGTTTTAACCCAAAAATAAAACATCGAAAATGACAGTAATGATTAAACGGATAATAATGTTATGAACAAGAAACTAAATTGATAAAAAGAAGAAGTAGATAACAATTAAATCCAAATCGCCATTTTTTGTTAACTAGATTTTACTTTAGGTTAACCGGAAGTATCTCATATTATATAATTTCGGATTTTTGACAGAAGTTTACAGAAAAATACGAGAAATAAGAAAAAACTCAAAAACTAAAAATTAAAAATTAAAAAAATAAATAAAATTTGCGCTATCTTTTTTTTTTTGTCGATAAAGTGAAATTCATTCATTAATTAAGACAGGTGAAACATAGTTAGAGTCATCTTGGCTACTCTATCAACGTCCTGATTTTCAATTCTTAATATAACGACATTTAAAACTAGTAAAAGAGTCAATGGCTGAAATTATATCGGTAACGATTCTGAAGATTTCCAGTGGGATTGCTTGAGAATTAATCTCTTGAATCAACTTCAAACATTCGGATTCAAAGGTCACACTCCTCCATCCTTGGTTGATGGCATTGTGTATTGCAAATCTGAGCCCGAAGCTCTCTGCGATGAGGGGAGATGACAGGTTTTTCTCGATCTGCTGTAAGCTTCCTTCCTCACCAAATCCTTCATACTATGGCCAGTTGTTTTTCTAAGTACCACACTTGCATCTACTCTGCAAATCAAATATGTTAGTTTTTGGGGTAAGTTTTCTGTTTCGCTTTGGCTCGATGATCGATCCTGGTCTTGCTCTTTGTTTAGATTTTCATTCCTCCACTTGCGAGCTTTCCTGATTGCTTTTGCCAAGGCTTCTCTTTCACTGAAAACTCCTTGATTAAACAGTTTTTAATTTCTCGAAATCCACAAGTTCCAACAAATCTATGGATATAGAGCAAGATCTCTGAATACAGATGATGGTAAATTCTTCCTTTCTCTGGCAACTGAGAGTCCCTCTTTGAGTGATGTTAGCAGAGAGGAGTCAAGAGGTACTAAACGGAGATAACTCCTAGGTGTTTGCTGCATAAGTGCATTTGAAAAGGATGTGGTGTGGAGTCTCCAATTCTCCACACCTGTTTTATCTTACAAACAAGATTCAAGGATGAAACGCGATATAATAAAAGTAAAACCTTAGTAAAATAATCTAACTACTACTTGGTTATTTAATTGGTTATTTCATATGTAGATAGATTCTGAATGTTTTTTTCTTAGATATAGATTGTTATGTTGGAAGCTGTAATTTTGCACCCAATAATTATAATTTCCCTTATATATTTATGTGTAATTCATGACACTATAATATACAGTATGTTGAATAATTTCCTCTTTTACATGATCTTTATTTACTTCTTATTCGTAAAGTGTACATTCTGTAATTATCATTAATGTCTTTTTCCTTGTATACCTCATACAATATGTGTATATCAACTCATCTACTACTCTAATAATACATTTGATTCACAATTTCAATATGATATTAGAGCAACAATAGGTTTTAGCCTTTTTTTTTTTTTCGCGGCCTACTTTCTTTCTCTCCTTCTTTCTTTTCTCTCATCCTCTAAACTAATAATTTTGCTGTCACATTCACTCCTACGTACTTTCATGTCAATGATCTAGTAACGGGGGCTCTTTGTTTGGAAGGCAGACCTAAAAATGAAATCTACGAATGGCCTCGGAGATCATCCACTTCTCCACCATCTCTAGCAGTCGCATCTACTATAAAAACTTCTTTAACGGATCGGTACTCTCGTTTAGGCCATCATGCTTTATCTATTCTTCATATAATTGTTTCTGAATTTGATTTACCCCTCTTGTCTAATGTTTTCATGACATTATCTTGCAATGCTTGCTCCATTAATAAGATGCATAAGTTGCCTTTTCATACCTCTACTTTGCAATCTACTCATCCTCTTGAAATTTTATTATCTTGTGGACTTCACCTTTAATTTCTTGTGATGGTTTTAAATATTGTGTGTTGTTTGTTGATCATTTTACTCGTTATACGTGGTTATATCCTTTGAAACAAAAGTATCAGATTTTAGATGTTTTCTCGCAACTTAAGTTGTTAGTCAAAAACTGTTTTCAAATAGAAATTCAAACTTTTTATTAGTGATAATGGGGGGGGTGAATATGTAGAATTACGAACCTTTCTTGCAAATCATGGTATCCAACATATGGCCACACCTCCTCATACACTAGAACATAATGGCTTTGTGGAATGTCGGCATATACACATTGTAGAAACGGGCTTAGCTCTAATGTCTCATGCATATATGCCTAAATTGTATTGGACTTATACTTTTGGAACAACTATTTATCTAATTAATAGGATGCATAAGCCTTTTACAACTCTAAAGTTTCAAACTCCTTTTCAAAAATTATTTGGTTACCTTCCGAATTTTCAAATATTACATGTTTTCAGTTGTCTATGTTTTTTTTCCATGGTTGAACACCACATGTGGTCACACCAGCACCACAACTGCATATCTCTCCTGCTACAACAGCTCCTGACACTACTACTACTTCATCACCAACTGTCCCAACAATGACAAATATTGAGACTTAGTCCACCCCTTCTCCTATACAACCACCTATACTATCTTCTCCAGCAGAAGAAGATCCACCACCTCCTCCAGAATCAACACCTCTGCAACCACAAAGAAAGAGAAACATAATCCGCAAACTAGTTCAAAAGCTCAATCTTCATGTCTCTACTGTTATCCTATCAGAACTGATTCCTCAATCAGTCACTGAAGCACTGAAATATGATCATTGGCGTAAAGCCATGCTACAAGAAATCAATTCTCATATACGTAATCACATTTGGGATCTTGTCTCATCACCTAATAAAAACTTGAATGTTGTTGGATGCATGTGGATTTTTACAATAAAACAACATGCAGATGGCTTCATAGATTGCTACAAAGCGCGATTGGTAGCTAAAGGCCACACACTCAACAACCCGGGATTGACTACCTCAAAACATTTAGTCATGTAGTCATGCCTACAACTATTCGCATTGTGCTAAGCACAACTGTTACTTGTGATTGACCTTTGCATCAATTAGATGTAAACAATGCTTTCTTGCAAGGTCACCTTGACGATGAAGTCTATATGATGTAGCCACCGGGATTTCAAAATCCAATAAACAATAAAGTTGTATGTTATCTTTATAAAGCCATATATGGCTTGAAACAAGCCCCTAGGGCGTGGTATAATGAGCTTAAGACATTCATTCTTCAGTCCAGCTTCACCAACTCCATAGTTGACCCGTCATTATTTATCTACAACCGGGAAACAACAACACACATATAACTTGGTTTATCAACTCCCTCTCTTAACACTTTTCACTTAAAGATTTAGGAGCATTACCTTATTTCTTAAGAATTGAAGTTGTTTATACAAGTTAATGCATTCATTTAACACAACAACGTTACATTGCAAATCTTCTACACAAAGTCAAGATGACGGATGCAATACCAGTCAAATGTAACCGGACTCCTCACTCACACTTCAATCAGGGATGCCACTTGATGATGCTACAGAGTATCATATGGTGGTTGGCAGTCTACAATATCTCAATCTCACATGCCCGGACATCTCATTCGTAGTCAACAAACTCTCCCAGTTTATGCATTGGCCAACCTCTAAGCATTGTTCCGTTGTCAAATGCATTCTCCGCTACTTGGTTGGAACTCCGACACAAGGTATCTATCTCCATGCCAACAACAGTCCAAACTTACATGCTTTCACCGACGCGGACAGGGGTGGAAACAAAGATGATTACACTTCTACAAGTGTATACGTGATCTATCTTGGTAGTCATCCTGTTGCATGGTCCTTCAAGAAGCAAACCAGTGTAGCAAGGTCATCAACCGAACAGAGTACCAGTCACTAGCTTCCACCACATCCGAGCTCTT
Organism: Lepidium africanum; assembly: GCA_900406405.1. Lineage (NCBI taxonomy): Eukaryota > Viridiplantae > Streptophyta > Magnoliopsida > Brassicales > Brassicaceae > Lepidium > Lepidium africanum. The sequence continues at coordinate 15,459 of OVAX01001489.1, read as the reverse complement.
TAGGATCTGTTCCCTCCTTCGTGAGCTTGGCCTTAATGTCACGATAAAGCCAGTTATATATTTTGATAATCTTGGTGTCACATACTTGGCAGTTAACCGGTCTTTCACTCCAAAATGAAACACTTGGCCCTTGATTATCACTTTGTCAGACAATTTGTACAAAGCAACCAACTCTGTGCCAACTCACATCAACACTGATGATCAACTTGTAGACTTACTAACCAAGCCGCTATCTCAACCCAAGTTCAACCATCAACTTGTCAATATTAGTCTCACCTTTGGTCGTCCATCTTGAGGAGGTTTATTAGAAATGTATATATAATATAGTTATCACTAACGTCTCTTTCCTTATATATTTCATTCGGTATGTGTATATGGACTCACATCTACTACTCTAATAATACAATTGATTCACAATCTCAATACTTTTAATGTTAAAATGAATTTTATTTGTTGTTCGAGACTTTCGACAGATCAATAATTGTTGGTTTTCAACCAAAACAAATAATACTCTCTCCGTCTCATTATAAATAATGTTTTAGGTTTTTACACACATATTAAGAAGTCATTTAATTTTTTGTTTTTCCAATTAAATCTATTACTTTTTAATCTATTTAATATTATTCAATCAATCAAAAATCAATCTGAAGAATATTAATAGTCAAAACAAATAAAAATGTATTTAATTTTACATTGAAACTTGAAAACATCATATATTTTTAGACAAAAAATTGAAGTTAAAACATCATTTATAAAGAGATAGGGGAATAATAATAATAATAATAATAATAATAATAATAATAATTATTATTATTATTATTATTATCGGTTTACAATTGACGCACGTGGCAACTATACTATGAAATTTTTTTTTTGGAGTTAGTATCGGATCTTTGACATTTTTTTCAAAAAAACTAATAATGAATCGAACAAAATCTGATATTAACCCTTAAAAATTAGATTGTGCAATCATCCCAAAATATAACACAACAGTAAAGAAACGTGACTAGAAAAACATACAGAGCTCAGATAAATATTAAATAGCAAACAAACAAACAAAAGTGAGAAAATGCTCATAAAATGATTAATATATTAAACTAATTGAGAAGTCACGCACTATACCAACAATTGGGAAATGACAGAAATAAATAGAATATGAGTATAAATTTAGAATATAGTTTTACATAAAAAAGGATAAAATTATATGTTTGTAAATATGGACACGTTTTCAAATTGTTGTGGTTGATTCGATTTGTAAATTGGCGGCCGAGTCAGATTCCTCTTAGGATATTGGATAATCTCTCGAATCTTTATATCTTTTTCATATGTTTTGTTTTCTTACTTTTTAACAACCATAAATTTATATTCTAATTTATTACTAACTGTAAATTATTGCTAATTAAGGGACTAAGATTTAAAATCAAATACTGCTATGTGATAATTAAATTTTTAGGTCATAAATGATAAGATTAGATTAGTAAATTCAGGTCATAAGCATGGGAGGACTTTGACAAAAAAAAAATCAGGGGAGGATTTACTTAAAGTTAAATGTTGCAAGTGTGTCCCATCAAGTATTTTTTACAAAAAATAAGTGAATGGTTTAGAGTTTACGCTCTAAACCAATTTAAAACCCGGCTAAATTTCAAATACACGATGTTTATCTTAACCCGCTCAAATTTGGTTATTAATTTGAAATTTGGTTAGGTTTAGATTCGGTTAATTAATGATTTAAGATCGTAATCAATTGTTAGTTTACAACAAAACCATAATTATCCAGCAATTTGTGCAATTAGACCGATTTTGTATATTATGTGTGGAATTCGATAGTCGTTATCTAATTTTGGGTAATTAAACCTTGCATGTATAATTTAGATGGAATTAGACAGAAAGTCTAAGTATATGTTGATCAGTTGTTATATCGAAACTTTTGGGTGGAAATAGACCGTCTGACCCACATAAATATAATAATTTCGGAGATTATATGGGTTTATTGAGAGTGTGATTTAGAAATCTATGTAAGATATAATATTTGATTTAAAATCATTGAAAGTGGATTTTGCAAATTAACTCAAAATAACAAATAGTGACTAAATATCTGAATTCTTGTATTTTAAAGAGAAATCCACAATAAAATTTAGAGAAATTTTAAAAAATGTTTTTTTTTATATTCATTTTTCAAAAAGTGTCCCCTCATGTTTATTATTTTTTCTCAATTTCCAAAAGAAATAGTATGTTTTGAAAATGATTATGTCAAAAAGGACATTTTTGAAATTTCCCCATTTTTACTCAAATTTGTTTAAAACAAATATGTATAATTTAGCTATATAAATGATAGAGCTGATTAAAAGTAAAATTTACAAATGACATAACCAATAATACATAATTTTAAAAAGAATTTGAAAATCAATATATGAATAACACATAATTATGCAAAGATTTCTAAATCTATTAAAATATCACTTTGAATAATCTCCTTAGATTTACATCATTGCGAAACACAATACAAAACTAAAAATATCTGTTCTTACATTGCATTTTGGTTGGACTACGCATCCCTTTAATCCCCTCTCAAATTAATGTTTTCTTTTTTGTTAAGTTTGTATATATTTCTAATCTTTGATAATTTTAATGGTTTAGTTCTAACATTTAAAAAATCAAAAGAAAAAAAAAACTTAGAATAAGAGTTAACCACAAAACATTTTACCTATAACAAATTTACGCAAGAGAAATTTTTTTGACGAGGTGAACATTTTTCCTTTTTATGAGCAACTTATATTTCATATTACTTCTGGTGGCCAAAAATATACATAGAAGTTACAGAAATACAATTTTTTCATAAACATAGCTAACTACAGTAACAAATTAGTATTGTTGCGAGTCTTCTTATATTCAAATGTTACAATATTAAGCATAAACCCATTTCTCATATCTTCACTGCTTTTCTTGAAAGAAATTATCGTTATTGTCCGACAACTAAAGTAATAATTGAAAAATTCAGACTAAATATATTAAAAAAATAAAAATTTTATATGGAATAACGGAAAACATTTTCATTCATATTATAAATATTAGGATAAAATTAACTATGGTTTATAAGTACTAATTGCGGTATTTTATTCAAATTAGTTCTTACGTTATGACTGAAATGATAATGAAAATACAAACTCAGAGAATAACTGACTTAAAACAGACTCTTAAAATTCTCAAATTAGAGGTAAGAACTAAAACATATGCTTTTCATAGAGTGAACAAATTAAATTAGTTGAGCCAATGAAGAAAATATTACCAAGTCGAGAGACCAAACAACTTCAAGGTTGTGGGACAGCAGAGGCGAAGACGAAGCTAATCAACAACATGAGCATCGAACGAAGAACAGCCCACACAATGCCGGATCTGAAACTTGCAATAAACTTAAAAGCAAACGAAACTGGATCCAATTAATTTAATCAACGCAGAAAAGCGGCTTCATTCCCACATAAATCCAAAACCCGATTTAACCCTAACTGCTATGCTAATAACCAGAGTTAATCTGAAACTAGATCCAAGTGTCCTCTAACTGGATAAATAGGGCAAATCAAAAAATATCTTCTTCAGCGCGTTAAGAGGAGCGGTTAGGACTTTCGTGTAGCTGTGATTGGTTACAATCCCTTTTTAGTGATGGTGAGGACCACCGGCCGCCGGAAAGGCGTAGCAGCGGCGACGGTTGTACCTGCAAGCGAGAAAGAAAAAAATAGAGAGTTTTTATAAGTACTTTTAAAAATAAGTTAAGATAGGTTTCATTATAAACTTTTATAAAAATTTCAAAACTAATAAAAATTTCATAGAAAAAAACTCAGTTTTTTTTAAAAAATTAATAAAAATATATCATGTACAAATTCAATTTTTAATTCAGTTACCCTTCGAATTAGAATAATCGAACCCGAACCAAAGTCGACAAAATACTTTAATGGGTCCAAAATCTATATATTTAGAAGACCAAACTCAAAGCACAAGCAGAACCAAATCAAAAAGCAATTTTTGAGCTTTTTTAAATCTTTTTAGTTTTGAATTTTTTATATAAAAATATCCACACTGGAACTCGATCTATACCGAATCAAATTCTATCTGAGAAATAAAAATATGGATTAGGATCTGTATCTTGTTCTTGATTCGGGTTTAGATTTGATTTTTCGGGTACATAGATTATGACTTATATCTGGTATTTTGTCGGGTTCGGTTCCTCTAATACGATATTTTGATTCTTTTGATTTAAGACTTATTCGAGTATTTTTATTTTTCGGATATTTTTTGGTTTGGTTTGATATAGATCGAGTTCGAGTTGAAGTATTTTTATATAAAAATTCAAAATTAAAAAAATAATAAAAAAAGTCTAGAAAACTAAAATTTGATTCTTAATTTGGTTTGATTATGTTTTTTGGTGCATAAATTTAAGATTTATATGAGTATTTTATCTGGTTTGGTTTATTTAATTCTAATCAATTTTGGTTTAGGTTTTAGGCTTTTAAAACAACATCCAAAAAAAATATTTTAAAATATAAACACGACTCTAATAACCTAAATAATAATGGTTTAAAGAAACAACTAAAATAATCAAATGCACAGGGTAGAATCCTAGTATATTTGTAAATTGTTTAGTTGCTATATAACATTATTTACTAAATATATTGCTGAGTTATGGTAAATTAATGATCTTAAATTTTTTTTAGAGTTTTAAGATATAAGCGAGTGTTACTCATATAATTATTGAAAAATATTTCAATTACTAAATTAGATATATATCCACGCTATAGTGTGGGATTTGTTTATTTTTTTAACCGTGTTTATTTGGTTTCTAAACTCGTGTTGATATTTTGAATGTTATTTTAGAGGTCCAAAATCTGAACCGAAATTAACATGAATTAGAGAAACCGAACCCGAAACAAACACAATAAATTACCTTAAAAAATCATAAATCTGTGTATTTGAAAAACTAAACCTAAATATGAACCAATCAAAAACAAATTTTTTTAGAGTTTTTTTATTAAATCTCTTTTAATTTTGAATTTATATATATAAATACTCGAACTCGATCTCGATATATACCGGACCAAACTCTATCCAAACAATAAAAATATTTGGATAAGTCGTAAATCAGAATAAGAAAATACCGAATTAGATGAACCGAACCCGATTGAATACCAAAAAGGTATCCTAAATTTATATACCCGGAAAATCGAATCCAAACCAAAACCGAAACCAAATCAATAACCAAATTTGTAACCGATTTTTTTTTTAGCTTTTAAATGTTTTTCCATTAAATTTTTATTAGTTTAGATTTTTTAAAATAAATATCTGTAACAAAACTTATCTCAAACCTATTTTTAAAGATTGTTATGAACTATAAGTTAATTTTTATCCTAAAATTTATAACATCTGTCACCCAAATTTGACAAATTCGTACACATATACGTATATAAATTACGTGGCAGACAAATTCATATGTCACCACTAAATAAAGTAAAATGAACCCCACACATATTATCTATAAATAAGTCCCTAAACCTCTCCCCCAAAAATGCAACAACACTCATCTTTCTCAGTTTTTAATTAACTCTTTCCACAAACATCAACTTTTCTTTTTCTTTCCCTACAAGATGTCTCTAGCTATTGCAGAGCTTTACACAACCAGGAAGTTACACAGAGAGAGTATGAAGAAACCAGCAGTTACCGGAGGTGAAGGAGAAGAAAAGATCGCAAGTTTCATGGAGGCACCGGTGAAATCAGGTGGAAGCCGGAGATTTGGAAGGTGGTTTGTTGGAAAATCAGGAATGAAGAAAAGTTCTGCTAAAGTTTCTGATCCCATGGAGATTGAGTGATTAAGAAGAAATTAAAAGTTTTCTTTATCTTTACTTTCTTAATTTTGTTTTTATTTTATTTTTCTTGCTTTATCTAGTGTCCTCTCTTGTTTTTCTTTATTGGGTGGTTTATATCAATAGTGGGTGATTTATTAAGTTGTTAGAGTCTTGAAGTTAAAATATGATAAATATGTATGTAATGGAACTTTTGGAAAATTGTATAATTACCAAAGCTACTTGATGAGTTTTATACCAAACCTAACTAAAAATGTGAGCCAACATACTTCATAAGTTTTATCAATATAAAAACATATTTCATATTTCAGAAAAAGAGACATTTGACACGTACAGAGGATATATTACATATAATAAGTAAAATTAAGAAAAACATTCAAAAAATGGTTGGTTAATCATTTAACATTTGGGAAAATGGTTTTGATCAACAATTAAATACTCGTTTTCTCTACGGAATTTTGATCCAAGTAATCGTATGATTTATTGTGATAAGTTTTATGGATTGGTCTTATCCAATTAGATGGATAGAAAAAAAAAAACCATTTGATACTTTTGACGTGGTTTTCGTCTAACTTCTTTTTTTTTTTGTCGGTAATTTAGATAGAAACATATCTAGGTCTAAACAATGGTACAATTAAACGTAGAGCATAAAATCCAGTAATTAACCATATATTAAAGTCTGATTCGGCAGTGCGCAACATGAAAAGAAACTATTTTGTTATATATATCACGACAAGTCACATATATAATAATAAATATATATGCAAAGACGCAAAATATTTTTTAAAAATTATATCGTAATTATAAGAGACCACTTTAAAAAGAAAAAGTAGTGGATTATTTAAAAAGAAATAAAAATTAGTGGATCTTCAAAAGTATTGAGTTGTGAAAAATAAACCAAAGTCGTTAACAAAAAAATAAAATAATCCAAAGAATCTATGCGGATGGCACCTAAGCTGGTTCTGATTTGGTCACAGTGTTTAACTATTTGTCTTCAGCCAATGAGAGAGCTTTTATACATACTTGTACATCCAAAACTTGTTAGTAAGTACTTTAATTGGCTCTTTGTTAGATTCTTACAGTTTTCAGTTTCTTCTTTTAAGTCTTCTTTGTTCTAATAATCTGTTTATGATTTTGCGTTGTACGTTAAAGCATTCACAAGATACATCGGCGGCTTAGTCCTTAAGATGAATGTACTTTAATTATGAGGTTTTGTCTAAAGATCTATGTAAATCCTCCACTCACAAATTAAGTAAACAAAGACCTTTAACTTTAAAAATACAATGAGTAAAGAAAGATATTTTATATTTTCTTTAATCTTTGGTAAAGAAAACTGAAACTATCTAAAAAAGAAAAAGTAAAAGGCAACCAAATTATCTTAGATAATTTTACAAGTTTTATATAAAATTATATAGCTAAAACAAAATTATGGTGTGAACAAAATTATAAGTTAAAAGTAAGAAAACGAATGGGGAAAACATTTTTAGTCAAATTGTTATGAGTTAAAAGTTAAAGTAAGTCTACATTTTGTTATATGTCCATCCATAAGAGTACATAATTTTGGGTAATAGAATTTGGGAAAACTTTCAAAATGGAGCTCAAATTCATCTGTTTGAAATGTCATTTTCGATATTTCAAATCGACAAATTTGAGCTCATTTTTGAAAGAAAAGAGAAAATCAAGTTTAAGGGTTCTTTAAAACGAAGATAAGAACTGAATTGAACTTTCAACAATCGACTTGACTTTTGAATTTAGAAAAATTTTCGATTTGGGATTATCAGAATGTCCAATTGGCCGAGTCAACTCAAAATTTGATTTTTTTTCAAAAACTCAACATTAAATTGAAAGTTTAATTGACCAAATCCGGAATACATAGTTAAATCAACGGATTTTGTAAGTTCGCAGATTAATCGACAATCTTCCCAATAGAGTTTATTGTTGAGGTATATATTGAGATTTGTTAATTTAATTATAACAAAAAAAACCATTATTACAAAATAGTTAAACTTTGAAGATGAAACTATAATTCATTTCCACCCGAGTATCACATGTGCTATCTTTCTTATTTGAATTCGGTTTAGATAATCGTGTTTGCTTCACACGATATTATTTGAGGTCTGAAAAAGTTCGACTATGGATCAGAATTTGTTGATCATTGACAAAAAAAACTATGACTCATTAATCAGTCATTCAGTCCATGATAATATTTATGTTGATAAGGATAAGTAACTCAAAATCACCTAGTCAAGTAAAGTCAACACATAAAAAATGTAGGGAGTAAATTGTTATTATGAAGAGTAAGAAGATTATTGAGAGTTTTATGAAAATAGGTATTGTCCCTCACAAAATTTATAAAAAAGGTTTGCAGCACTTTCATTATAATTTATATATTAATTTTGACATTTTTACCCCATTATCATATAAGAAGAGAAGCACGTGACATGCTTACAATGGTAGCTAATTTCACACGTGGAAGTTACATACACAACATTGTATGTACACACGAAAGAAATGAAAACCTGAGAACAACTGAAAACAATTGAAAATAGCTAAGGTAACCATTAAAATTTTGAGAAGACATAAACAAGAAACATGTGTCTGCGAAATTTAGAACAAGGCGAAAGAATAGATCAACGTTGAACAAGAGAAAGCAAAATACTCAAATGGTTACTAACTTTGTTTTTGAAAAACCAAAACGTATTAAATATCAGAGAAGCAAACTTCAGAGAAATTAAGAGAAAACCATCATATTGTATACATAAGAGAAAACCATCATAAATGGCAATGGTTCTAAATATCCATCACTATAAGACACATGAGCTTAAAAATGTAACAGTTGACATGTGCTGGAAATCTCTGCAGGTTATGGATAGAGCTGTCGTTGTGATAATTGGTGCGTGGGACTGCTCACGTTCATAGACATGGGAGTTTGTTATTTCAAAGAATGCAATGGTGCAATGCATTTTTATTGAGAAAGGCATGTCCGTGAAAGAACTAAAGCAGTGTCTGTAAAATAAAACAAAAAAAGTAAGATGCAGGAAGGACAGATGAAATAATGATGACAACAACATAAAAGAAAGAAAGACACAAGTTAAGGGAGAGTAATGACAGATGAATGGACAAATTAAGCAAGTGAGTAAGAAACTCTTTGATGAATCTTGGCGGTGACATATATAACACAACAATAAGACTATGAAAACAATAACAAGAAGTTATAAGTAAAGAATCCAAAATAATGATCACTGACATGAGAAATCCACAAATCATAAAGATAAGAGAAACATTGTGGAAACAATACTTACTAAAGTAAGCAACATACCAATAACACAAATCTAAGAAGAAAGCATGTTATAACATATGAATAGAACTAGTAAAAATAAATCAAAACATGAACAAACTCATAATTGTCGTTAACATGTTAATGTTAACGAAAAAAACAAAATAAAACCATTACAATGAGTTACAAATAATGGGAGCTGAATTGGGAAATAAATACAACAATGACAACTCAATATATCAAAAAGATTACAGTAAACATTTCTAAAAACAAGAATTACTACAAATCTAAATAACACACATAAAAAGGCAAACTGGTTTATGAGAACAAAATAGGCAGTCGATACATGTACAAAGAGTAATTAGAGAAGTAAGAATTTACACCCCATATAGTCAAAGAAGATACAATTGGAAACAAAATGATATAAAAACATATATAACTAAGATGAGAAATTTAACAACCAAAATCTCAGCCGAAGGAGAAATATAAACATGAAATTATAACACAACAAAACAATATAGAACAACGCTAGAAATGGCATATTGTAAACACAACAAAAAAATACATAGCAACGATAGAAATGAATACCCCAACAAATGCCACAAGACCACTAATAAAGAAATGTAACATTCAGACAATAAGAAATCAACTAATCATAAAGATAAAACCAAACATTTCAGAATGATTAGNTCAGAATGAACAATTACAAGGTAAGCAACATAACAATAACATAAAGAGAAGAGCCAAGTATCTTATAAGAGATGAATACAAGTACGAAAAATAAGTAAAAGCATGAACAAACTCTGAAGCAATCTTTACATTCTCAGGTAAAGGATATGAAAGAAAAAACCATGAAAACTTATGTACCCCATAAGGCTTGCATAACAAACAATTGGAAACAACATCACATAAGAACACAAATGACTAATATCAAGAGTTTCACAAGAATGAGGAAAAACATAAAGATAAACATGAATTAATAATAGAGGAACTTTTGCAGAAGCAAACAACAGATGGTGACAAGAAAAAAAAATCGAGATGAAGAATAGAAATGCTGAACACATGTTTAAAGAAATATAACAATGACTTAGGCATTGACTTCATTTACCTGAACTAGAAAGGGAAAATAAACAACATGCAAATAATCAAAGATACAGATTTTAAATCAAGGTATAAGGAACGAGAAGATAAATCCAGATAAGAAATTATGTACATTTCATAGTATAGAAAAGTGGAGACAAAAAATTATAAATGCAAACATCAGATCGAATAACAAACAACAGAGAGAAGAACCAACAACTTAGACAACGTGCAATTGAGGTTAAAGAAATTAACTAAAAGTAGAAGAAATTTACCTTCCATACGATCCCCAATTCCATCATCACCATCATCAGACCTTCCCTTCTGAGTAGACCCCCTTGAACGACGTATGGACTGGTCATCTCTGACATGCAACAACCCATAATTTTTTTTTCAACTTCTTTCCCCTTAACCAATGCCTCCCTCTTAAGCCCTCGACATTTGCCTTTGTCAAGAGACCATCGAGATTTGTTGATATCGCCTCTCCAAATTGTGATTTCTAGCATAAACGGAATCAACTTTAATCAGGGCTAACTCTGTTTCCCGACGATTCTGTGTATCCACTATCCGGATATAACTGAAACCTTCAAAAAATCACTGCCAAAATTCTTCAAAACAGCAAACCTTTTATGAATTTAGCTAAAACTCGTATGAAAATCACATGTGTGAAGAAAAAAAAAAAATTTGAAGCGGAAAACGAAACACCCACAACTCAACAGGGCAGAACTGACTTTTCACCCCAATAGTGGTACCGTTTTCCGTAAGAAGTGCCTAGTACTACCTATTCTTATAGTACACAAAATTTTAGTGTTTTATCTGTAATTATCTCAAGATTATTTAACAAAAGGATAACACAGTTTACAGACTAAAAGTTAAAATGGTGAAAAAAAGAGGTCCAAAAGTGTAAAACAGTAAGAAAATACGAAAAGACTTGGAAAGTGCTCAACACGTAACTAAAAATCCTAAAAGTCTTTTACTTCTTCTTCTCTCTTTCGTAAATTTCCCACTGCTTCACGCAATGTCGCTTTTCTTCAAATTCAATCCTCCTTCTTCGCTTCTCAAATCTTCCCGCTTCCTCCTTATACGTATACCAGACGTTACGTTTCTCCGGCGCCGACGGAATTCACCGGTTAATTTCTATCTGAGTCTTCTAATTCTCCGTCTAATAGTTATGCGCAATGTCTCTTGAAATTTCAACGATTCCTTTGTTTAGATATGTATTTGAATATTTAGGGGAATATATTGTTCGAATTGATGGATTGATTGTGTTAGATTTCTCAATTTGAGGGAGGATTTTGGAGAATTGATGGAGAAATCTGGTAAATGTGCTGTTTGCCACAGATCGTTTCGCGCTTCAATTTGTGTAGCTTGTGTTAATCGCAGGTATATTGGTTGATTTGGAATCAATTTCTGGTAATTTAAGTAAGACCTTCCATTTGATCTTTTGCATTGTTTGGTAATTTGTGCAGCTTAAATGAATACAAAGTTAGATTAGACCCATTGAAGAGCCGTCGGGAGGTTTCATACTTGAGATTAAGTCGCTTGCTTATCAGAAAGGTTTAGTTATGAGCTAATTGTTGAGTTTGAAGTCATTTGCTTATTCTTGCTAAATAATGTCTGATGTGTATGTTCATTGCTGATTATCAGGAGAAAGCAATCAGTCAACATTGTTGGTTGGAGCTTCAGAATGAGAAGCTTGTTAGGTTGCGGGAGAAGCTCCAGCTAGAGGTGGAGGAATTGCAGCGAAGTATGAAGATATTCCTTAAGAAATTAATTTTTTTTTGCATCGCCTTCAAGATAACACGTCTATAAAACTACTTTATGATGCAGGCAAAACTATATTTCAGACTCTATCCAGCAATCTGAAAGAGAGATATGGCATTATAGAATCAACTAACGTTGCTGTAATGTGACACTTAAGTTATGTTTTTGTATGATGCTTTTGCCATGGTTAATTTAAGCTGTCTCATCTCTTCCTTTCTCTCTCATTTCTGCAGTTAGAGAAGAGCCGAGTTCGCCAACTGGATAACCATTTTTCCGATACTATTGGCAATCACTACTTGGTATATGTAAGATCTACATCTCATAATACGTTAATCCTATGCTTTAACTAGTCCTTTACTAGAATTCATTTATTTTCGTTGTCTCAATCTTTTTAATCCTTTCTCATATGTATGACACTAAGCCAACATTTATGACTTACAGATCGAGCTTACTTCAGAACGCCTTTATAAACAGGCTTTGGCTATGAAACAGATATGCAAATTATTCCCTCTATCCAGGGTAAGGAGATCCAATTTTAGTATTAGGTTACTAAAATACAGAAGTAAAACATATAGAGTTCTTTACCATAAAGAAGATGGTAAGAAACATTTGTTTATTCTAGAGGCAAGACTTTCCAGACTGCTATGTCACTGGGCACATTTATTAGGATGATTTACTAAGAAATTTAATTCTGTTCAGGTTACACTAGATAAGCAGAACAAAGATGCGAGTAGTGGACAATATGATCAAATCTGCAATGCTCTGTTACCACAAGGTTTCAATCCACTCTCTGTTCCGCCAAAAGAGCTCGCAGCCTCATTAGGGTAACATATTCTTGTCTTAAAAATGTCATTTTGTGGGACATATCTAATTTAAGATATATGGATATGTATCTTCTACGTATATCTCATACTCATGCAGACCATTTAACATCTCTTATATTTAAATTGGTAGTTTTATAAATTTAATTTCCCATGGTTGATCGTTGGATCAGGTACATGGTGCAGCTTCTGAATCTTGTTGTCCAGAAGCTCTCAGTGCCTGCAATTTATAACTTGGGTTTTGGGGTAGATGCGATAACATCCTTTACTCAATTTTATGCTAAACAGTGGCTTAAAGTCTAGGAAGATCACACACACAAGCACATTCACACACACTTCATGCAATGTTTTGCATATAAAATTCGCATGGGAGATAATTCGTTAATATTGACTATATATTACTATTTTCATATGGAAATTGGTTGATTAACTACAATGAAAATTTTGCAATATATTGTCTCAGGGTTCTTGTTCAAGAATATGGCAACGAGATTCCTATTGGAACTCACAACCGTCTTCTCCAAGGTAAACCATATTTGGCATGACATAGATGGTTTGTTTCTCCATGAGGTTTAGTGATTTGAACAATCTTGTTTTCTGTTTTTATTTTGGGCCAGCGATGAGTATCCCCTTTTTGTACCATCCCATGATTACTACACCTTTGAAGGGAAAAGTTCATGGACAGGTAGAGATACAACCAATTTTGGAGTCACTTCACTGAAATCAGATGGAAGTGTAGAAGAAGATGATAGTGACCTTGACTTTGTCAGCCTTTCCTCTGCCTCTCCTCATTCCGTTGAAGCGTTCAGAAATCTGCAGACAGGAATTGTACATCTCAAGCAAAGCGTGGCACACTTAACTGTGTATGGATACAGTTCCCTGTCTCTCGAAGTTCCATCTGGAGCCTCGACTTTTGAAACATTTGCAAAGTTGCTGGCCACTTTATCTTCACTCAAGGAAGTTCAGAGTGCTGTTGCCCTTGGTTTGTCAAAGTAAACCATCAAAAGCTCACTTATAATAGTTCAATGTTTCATATGACTAAAAGAGCTTGAGACTTACATTAACAGAGGAAAATTTAGTTACTTACATCTATCATACAGATTTGTTTCCGGATACAATAGTGAATTACATTATCATTTCTGACGTTTACAGTTCCAACAACCAAAGACTCGAGCCCAACAAGTCTATATGGGATTTGAACTCCTCAACTTCCAGCTCCTTCCTGAACAGCTCTCAGACTCAACCACAATCAGTATGACTTTTGAGTTCTCATTAGAGTTTGTGAATTCGTCATAAGGATTGAAACCTTAGATTGTTCCTGATCGTTTACTATGTTGTCTTGCAGTGGAACAGTAGCTATTATAATGTTCCTAATCGAGATCCGGGTTACATGTTGGAGTTTGCTGATATGAAAAAGGATAAAAACTCAATTGGTGAATGGAATTTGGTTGAACATCCTTATTCTTCACAACAACCTATGAAGTTCAATCATCCCAACAAGTATTGATCATCATCTCAAGGACTATGTTCATACCCAAAACATCCTCAAATCTTAGGAAAACTTTGTAACAACTCAATAATTGGTGCTAATTAGCTAAATCTTGATACTTTCAGGTGTAATTATGTAACTTATATACATACACAATCATTGTGAATAAGCAAATGGCTTCATTCTTTTGTAAGTGGAATAAATTATGAGTGATGTTTCTAATCAAGAGTTTGATGATGCAACATTGAAGGCCATGTGCATTTGTGACGTGAGAATATCCTTCCCCTTGTTTGGGCTTTAAAAGGAAAGGACACCAATAATAATTATAAGTAATAAAACAAAACATAAGTCTTTTTGTTTTTTTCTTTTATTTAAGTGACCCAACAAATAAAATCAGCTCCTTTTTTCAAACCACACAGTGGGAACAAAAGCAATGATGAGAGAAACCCATCACCTTCCTTTGCTTTTTATCATTTTAGATATTTTATGTAAGTCGTTCTCTTACATTACATGCGTTCCAACTCCTCATTTTCCTTTTCATAACATATATGTATATATTTAAAATAACTATACCAATAAAACCGCGATCCATAACCTAAAACCTCATAAATCATATCACACAACCAAGATATAGGTCTAGTGGTAGTGACCTTAGAGATTCTTGGCACTCTTTCGATCCCTTTTCCTTTGGAGACAATATAGCCAGTAATTACCATCTAAACTAGCCCTAAAAGAAAAAAAATCATACCACACATGTCTAAATCATTATTTGGAATCCAATTCCGATAAAAAAACTGTAAAAACAAATAGTTAATCACTTAATCAAATACATTTTTCAATTTTTATTATATATTTATAAAAATTATAATGCTCCGATTTCAGAAAATATAGTTGTGCATGAGGATAGATTTAAAATTTTGATTTGACTATTTATGTCACCAAAGTGCATTTATTTTTCGGTAGAGAACTCCAGAGTTAGATGTGTTTCAACTGGGAAAATTTTTGGTTGGGTGATCTACCCTAAAGTGATTTTTGGTACCATGTAAGTGAGGACAAAACACAGGGAAAGATGACGTGATTATTGATCAAAAGGGATTATATCCGGTATTGACGAGAATGACCAAACCGAGATAGACCATCTAGAAGGTCTTGTGGTTCCTAGAAAGCACCACTTCCATG
>OVAX01001488.1:0-44052 GCA_900406405.1 Lepidium africanum | reverse complement strand
ATCTTATGGTCTCGGTTTGGTCCTTCTCTTCAATACCGGATATAATCCCTTTTGATCAATAGTTGGCACAAGTAAAATTTGTGATCATTACACACGTGGCATAAATGGTTGGAATAAGATTTGGAAATGATGTTGGTTTTTGTTGTTTTTATTATATTTAGAAACAAATATGGAGATGGTCGAAATATTTAGGATTTTTATTTGGTTTTCTAGGATTGGCTAGAATAAACGTCAACTCCATTGGATAGCTATTTGGTGACATTGGGACTGGTGATAGATAGATCACATAGCGCCCAAGTCTAAAAGGAGGACATATACTCCTATATTACAAGATTAGCCGTTTCGTCTTCTGCCTTACACATTTAACAAGATGTATCACAGTTGATCTTTTAGAGGTTTCTGACTAAAAGAGTTATTATTTAAAAGGTCTTTGAATTTTTCACACTTGATCTTTTAGAGGTTTCTGACTAGATCTCAAATTTGAAAAATCCATAATATTTTTCTGTAAATGTTGAACCTATGTATATCTTAAATTATATTATTTATAAATCTGACTAATAGTAAGTTTCCTAATCACCTGAACATCTAGGATTCCATAAATTTTTGTCGGTTGGCTAAGTAATCCTTTGATTCTTCTCTGCTTTAATTACGAAGTTTAGCTATTTACACTTCCATACATATAAAGGAGAATGAGGATTACCTTGACTGCTTTGGCGAAATTTAAATGTTGTCCCCTAGTTTGTCAGTCAAGAGGACCTAAATTGATATTGACTTAGGCTCCACATTTTTAGCAAAAAAAATTAAAATGCTCCACATTATCCGAAAAAAGTCCATATGAACTTAAAGCCTAACCGAGCTAAAACGGCTTGAATTTTCATTCAATTTAATTATAAGTTCTGTTGTTGCGTGTCTTTGTCGCCATAAATTTCTTTTGAAAAGCTTGGTTAATTACTTTTTTTTTTTTTTCAATCAACTGATATCATTAAGCTAAAAGTTTGGAATTACATCAATAGAAAGAAGAAATAGATTAATACAAGTAATAATCCAACTAAACTTAGATATAAGATAAAATCACTACAAAAAATTGGAGCTATTGTAATNAATAATCCAACTAAACTTAGATATAAGATAAAATCACTACAAAAAATTGGAGCTATTGTAATGATTGTATTGTAACTAATAATATTTGTAATAATTTGTGATGTTTTATATACATTTTTGTTACAAAATTTATTTGTTACATTTAAAAAAATCATTGTGACTCCATTTCGTAACAGTTTGTGACGAAATTGTTACTATATTTTTTCCGTCACCAATATTGTGACGTTTTTGTTACGAATATACATTTGCAATGTTTGTATTGCAACTATTTACCAACCGTTACAAATTTATAAGAATATGTGACGAAATAAGCATTATTGTGACGAAATATTACGTCTCAATATAATTTTTTTCTTGTAGTGAATGCATCCTGTCGGAGTAACTCAAACGCACATGAACTCTTGGATAGAGTTTGGAGATGTATTCTTTCCTCAAAAGAGGGTCTTAAAACACTCCTAGTTCAGTCGCCAAAGAAGGCTGTCGAACACTTAGAGACACTCATCGAAAACAAGGCTCGTGTCGAGCTTTGAAAACGTTTCCCTAAAACAGAGAAATCTTGTGATGCCAAACTCTCATTTTCAGAGGAAATTAAAGCTTCTAACGAGCTCATGAGAGGAATTATCCAACTCAAGTGCCTTTCAAGCAAATATATTCTAAATCTATAATCACTAAAGCCCACATAGATATCTTTGTCCTCTAAAGCCCAAACCCAAATAGACATTAGAATAATAAGTGTTGAATACCTTAACATTGAGTACCAGGCCCACCAATCCGGCCCACAAATAGGTTCATTATGGCTTAAGCCTTCTTGGAAGCTAAAGGCAGAAACCCTAGCTTTGACACAAGCGCCGCCAGACTGAAGGAAAACATCACTAGAGATTTGCCTTGAATCTGGGGAAGATCCACCGTCGTCAGAAGACAAGTGAGGATCGACGGAGGAGCTGACTCCAATGGACTCGATGGTGAAAGTGAGGAAACGACAGATTTAGGCAAAGCTTCATCGGACTAGAGAGACATCTTCGTCGGCGAGGAGGAGAACAGTGGGATCCCCGGCCAAGAAAGAAAGAGCACACGAAGACACAAGGAGAATAGAGACACATACACAGACGAAGAAGGATGAAGCAACCTCAGATTCAGTGAAAGAAGTTGGTGGTGAAGACATTGAAGGTATCCTCGTCTTTGGAAGAAAGAGCTTTGACTGTCATCTCCGACCAACTTTTCCGATGGAGAAGAAGAACACATCATCACTAAGAGAAAGAAGAAACAGTGAGAGACACCATAACAGAGTGAAGAAAAAAACAGAGAAAAGAGGCAGAGAGGAAGACAGTAACGAAGGAAGGAGCACATATGAAGCATAGAAGAAAAAGTCTGACGGCGGCGGCGGCGAAGAGATGAGCTAAAGAAGTTTTCTCGATGCTTGTGTCTGAGAGCTTGTGTCAACAAAATATCTATTATAGTTTTGCTTGGTTAGTTATTCTTCTTTGAAATATTTCTTGCGCAATCAAATAACTTATTTGTAATTAGTTTTACTGGGAAAAAAGCCAATAAATCTCTGAAATTAACCTAAACCAAACTTTTTAATGTTTTTTTTTGTCAAATATTTTTAAGTTCTAACAAAAGAATTTTTACAATAATTTTATAACTTACCGTTTAGATCAGTAGTATTGAATTTGCTAATCTTTTATTTTTCTATTTAAGGGACTAAAAATATAATTTTTGTAATAAACATCCCATCAAATTTTGATGTACCCGAAGATTGAAAGTAGAGGTAGATTCTTAAATGGTGGTGAATTTTCTATAAACTGGGATTAGTGATTTTCATCGATAGTGTCTTTTAGTATGTTTGTACTATAACTTGTTATTGAGAGATTGGATAGTTCAGAGTAAATATGTGTACAAAAAAGTCTTACCGTCTAGTTAATGAGTTAGTTAACTATGTGTTTACATTACCTTTAAGATTTTTCTTCTTTAGATGTTAGTTCAAGTCATGTGAGTCCATCTCATTACCAAAAAAATTATATATATTCAAATGTACCCATCTGAAAAATTCTTACGCTACAGCCACCAAGTCATCCTTACAAAAATTGTAACTATAAAGTGCAGTCATTCAATCAGAACTTGAGAAATTTTCGTGGGTGCAAGCAAACAAAGCCTTACGAACATCTGCTTCAATGACATCTTTAATAAAAGTTATATTTATTCGTGTGAGAGATTTGGTTATAGATTTTTGTTCGCCTCCTAAAACTCTTTTGTTATTGATTCCAAAAAAAAGCTGCTATAAATAACTAGTACCTTTGGTTTCAATACCTTCCTTAGATTCTCCCGCATGTCATTGTGATGAAATAAACACAGTATCTGATTCCTCATCCTTTTCCATTTTGTAGATGCACGAAAAAAGTTCACTTTTATCTTTCTCTTTTAACTATTAATTACTATTTTTCTTGTAAATGTATTTTTCTTATGAACAATTGAATTCCAGTGACACAAACTTATCATGCAGGGACACTTATCCAGGGACTCTTTGGAATTAAATTCCAGTGAAAAACTAGAGAGATATTTGTTTGGGTATTTTTTTTTTTGTTATTTTTAGAACTGAAATGTTTGCTTGTCAGCTTCAAGATTTTTGTTTGATAAATTATATAGTTCGGTTTAACAGATACTATGAGTTTCAAAGCATGTTTTAAGGATTTTACTTTATTAAGTTCGCGAGTTAATGGGTTATATGAAAATTTAACTACAACTAGAAAATTAGGGGCAACCAAAAAATGCTGAGATGCCATAGGTTATAGCCTATATCATAAGGGTGTGATTTTTGTTTCCAAAGAATTTCGAATCTGGATAATTTATTACCATTGTCCCAAGTTTTTTATGCTTACTATTCGATCATGATTATGCAGGTTTTGTTTTAGTTCTAAAAGGTGTATGATCTAAATAATCAGATTAAACTGTTCCTAAATTATTCTATTTAATAGAATAATTTGGGCAATACTTAATCAGAAAATAATATGTCTACTTTTATAAAAATAAATCGTAATTTTATGCTTTTCCGTATTTTAACCGATGCAATCTTGGTAATAAAATTACCGAAATAGTTAAATAAAATTTTAATAAAATATACTATAAAAAAGACCAAATCATTAAGCAATTTAAATTTATTGCCATATACCAAAAAGGATCCAAAAATAAATGCAAAATGGAGGAGTGGGATTGAAAATAAATAAATAAATATCTTACTGCATTTAAAACAAATGCCAGATTCAGTGAATTAACAGAAACAAATGGTAAAGTAGAATTAAGTCGACAAATGAAGAACTAAAAAACACAACTTATGCTTCCGCTTCTCACTTTCTCAGAAACTTCAGGAGGAAGATGAAACGACGAAATAGCCTTTAGAGTCGTAATCTTTATCAAATCTGGATCTGCCCTTTTGAGGTTTGTTAAGCTTCCGATCTAGTGATGTATTGAGGCAGAAGAGATGTTGTGTTGGAACGGTTCGTTTAGGCGGAAGAAACAATCCGGTTCAATTCCGGTTTATCTGAATGTCTACGATCTAACCCCTATGAATGCTTATGGTTATTGGCTTGGACTTGGTGTTTTTCATTCTGGTGTTGAAGGTGTGTTCTCTTATTTGATTCTCAATTTAATTTTCTGGGTTCGGCTTTTTCTGTTTGGTTTGGTTTTAAAAGTGGCTTTTTGCTTTTTAAAACTAGATTTGTTGAGAATTTTGTTGGATTACTTAGAGAATTGACTTTAGTCCTGAGAATTGACCAGAGTTATAAGAACGTGATCTTATTGTTCATGGATTCTTCATATTGAGAGAAAAACCAAACTTGTTCTTGAGCATTATGAATAGTGAAACTGAATTTTGGGGCTTTGATTATGGTTCTTATCATTTTCTGCAGCAAAATCCGTTTGTGTTTTAGAATGCCTTGTGTAATTCAGCAAAATCGAGGTTTTATGATCTATATTTGTGAATTTAGGGCTTATAATGTATTTCTGCAGAACAAAAGCACAAATTCTGTATTGTGTTTTAGAATGCCTTGTCTTCTTCAGGAAAATTGAGGTTTTGTGATCTATGTTTGTGAATTTTAGGGATTTAAATAAATTTCTGCAGAACAAGAGCTCAAATTATGTTTTCTGTTGTAGAAGCCTTGTGTAATTCAGCAAAATTGAGCTTTTATGATCTGTGATATAGTGAATATAGGGCTTTAAAAGAATTTCTACGGAACAAAAGCTCAAATTTTGTTTTGTGTTTTAGAATGCCTTGTGTGATTTAGCTGTATATTTAATGGAGACATTGATTTGTATAATTTGTTCAAATAGTTTGGATGATTAATAGAGTTTTGTGTTGATTTATCTAAATGTCTGTAGTTAATGGAGTTGAATATGCATTTGGAGCACACGAATCTGCAAGCACAGGTATATTTGAAGTGGAACCAAAGAAGTGTCCTGGTTTCACATTTAGGAGATCGATTCTTATTGGAAAAACAGACTTGGCTGCAAAAGAAGTCAGAGTCTTTATGGAGAAACTAGCTGAAGAGTATCAAGGAAACAAATACCATCTCATTACAAAGAACTGTAACCATTTTTGCAATGAAGTTTGTGTTAAATTTACTCAGAAACCAATCCCTAGATGGGTTAACCGTCTCGCTCGCTTAGGTAACCAAATCATTGTCTGGTTTTGTTGTTTGGTCTTAACTAAGAACATCAAGTAACAAAACCGGTTCTCTTTTGTGTATAGGTGTTCTATGTAACTGTGTTTTACCTCCTCGTTTGAACGAGGCAAAAGTGAGACGAGTAGGAAACGGAGAGCTTTCAGAAAGTGAGAAGAAGAAACTAAGAAACAGATCAAGATCAGGTCCATTACTCTCTTCTTCTTCGTCTTCATCAACACCTGATAATCATCGGTCTCACATTCGAGCAAAATCAACTGGTAATCATCCTTCTTCTTCTTCCTCTTCTTCAAAGAAAAACCAAAGACCTAAAGCTCAAGACCAAAAGTCACCAAGCGTAAGCGTCAAGACTTGACTGTTATCACCATTATTTGAAACATTTGATTATTGTTTATGAAAAGGACAAAAGGTAAAAAGACAGAGGAAAATGCCAAGCAAAGTATCAATCATACATGGGCATGCTCGTGCTTTGTTCAGATGACCATGTTTTTAAAAACGTTTTGAGATGTGTAGATCAATTTTCTTGGTACAATTGCTTATAGGAGAAAGAGATTATGAGTATGTACAAAAGGAAAATGATTCATATTTTTTTAATGTTTTTATCTCATTTAAGTTTCTCAATTAAAGATTGACCTTCTCGTGTGGTCATTTTTGTATTTCAATGAATCGACTGAAATGATAATTCCAAAGTTATCTGATGCCTTGACTGGTAGGAGTGTTTAGATTGGTTTTTAGTTTTTGTTTTTGAAAAAAATAAAACAATTTTTAGCCAATTATGATTTTGTAAAAATTGTTTTTCAAAAATTTAAAACTATTTTTACGTTTTATTCTACCATTCATGATTTTGGTTTTTTTTCATCTAAAAACTAGGAAAAACTAGTTTTTGAGAAATTAACGTTGATTTTTCCAAAAACCAAAAACTACCTTTTTGGGGTTTTTAAAAACAAAAACTAGAATGCAAAAACTAAAACCAAAATCTAAATCTAAAAACTAAAATCTAAAATCCAAAAACTAAAATCTAAATCCAAAAACTAGCAACCATTCATAGCCTATATTCTTTTTGTCATTCCTTCCACAATACATATTTTCTCGGAATCATCATCAATTTTAACACATAAATTATCTGTTTTGACTAATACTAGAATCTGTGAATAAAAAAAACTACCCATAGATTTTTATCTGATATATATATGGAAAGTTAGAAGTGATAAATTTTGCCCAGTTATTGATAGGTTGCAGACTTTTTCCAAGCGCATATTGAATTTAAGGCGAAAACGTTATCAGAAATATGCATTTCTGTCTTGGTACATCACCGGTCTTGAAAATATAGAGGCCATAAACAAAAAAGAAAAATAGAGTCCTCTTTATAATCTTATGATATATTTAGAGGTACGTATATAATTATTATTTTAAAATGTTTATCATGATTGAAGGAAAAAATACATAGTAATAAAACACATAAAGATAAGGTTTTTTTTCTTTTTTTCAATTGAGTCACAATATAATCATTATTTACATTTCTTATGTACATTGTCAAAAATTGATATGAATTTTTTTATATATAAACATAAGTAGAAAAAAATTATAAATTGTATAATTATAAACATGTATCTAAACCATCAACAGTTAGTTATGCCTTTATAGGTTACCAATGGTTCGTGTATGGTTTATGGAGGTTTCAAAAAAAATTTCAAGGACTCGATTGGTACTGCTTTCCAAATGATTTAGGAGGGTCATGCATAAGAACTCAAAGAATTAGGAGTCTTTTAGAAGTTGAAACTCTTGTGAACGATGTCATGCTTGATCTTTACAAATGACGAAAGTACATAGCCTTGGCAATGAATTGCGCGAAGTTTTTAAAATGATGTGAAACCTGAAGATTGGCTTGCATTCCTTACCTTAGAAGGCTTTGCAATACTATAAAGTTTGTTTACTTTTTTTTTTCTCTTCTCTTCTCTTGATTCCTAAATCTTTGAATCATAAAGCAAATTTTATTACATGTAATGTTAAACAGTTCTTTAAAAATTAATCTTCTATAGCTAGGCCTAGACATAAAATCCAAATCCAAACTTGAACTAAAAAAACAATCTAATTTCAGGCATAAATACCCAAACTTGAATCTAAGCCAATTTTTTTAGGTTTCTTATATAATTTTTGTTTACAATTTTAGACTAATTTAGATAGGAATACGCTGAACCAATCCGGATTCGTCCGAAACCCAAAATCTTTTAGCTTTTGATCGGTTCTTCATATATAGATCTGAACTGAACCAAACCTACGTAAATTCGAACTGAACCTATTTATAATATATTTTGGTTTTTATATGGGTCCAAAATATCTAAACCAAAAACTAAAAAACCGGACTTGGACACGACGAGAAACCAAAATGTCCACCCCTACAAACATTGTACCACCATATTAGTTCCCTAATCTTTTATAATCAAAGAATTTTGATGAAAAGAAAACCATTTTCGCCTAAAACCAATGCAGAAAAGTTGAGCCAATATTAGAACATTGAATTTGACCAAAGAATTAAAATATTAAATTTCAAGCACAGATATATATCTAAACAATCTGCAAAAATTACGTCTTTATAATTTCTCTTGAATTTTAGTTTTGAACAGAACAAAATCAATAATATGATTCTTTCACACTTTCATAAATCACTCGAAATTAATTAAGTGATATCTGTATACACAACAAAATGATAAAATAATACGTTGAGTGTTACTTCCTCCAAGCATAGATAACCAAAGAGAACCAAGTCTTATTCCCAAAGCTTCTCTCATCTTCATCTCTACAACTTGACCACTCCATTACAGAAGACATACGAGACGAAGACCAATGATCATTCAAAGTCGCCCAAAACGACAACGTTTTAGATTTCTCCTTCCTTAAAACGACGTCATCTCTCACTCTCTTGTTCATCATCAACATATCATTTCCCTCCACATCTTGGTTCTCAAACCGGAGTAAGAACACAGCAGGGACTTTATCCGGTTTAATCTTATCCTTATCACCAAACAGCCAGTTATAAACATCCCATGAGATTTGTATCGTCACATCATCAATCACTATCTTTGCATTTCCTCTGAATTTCCATTGAAGCTCTGTGATCTTCAAAGAACTCTTACCGTCTACACTAAACCGGAGATTAGCTTCTTCATCGTTAACCTTAACGTCTATACTAATCTTTCTTTGTTTTTCCTTAATCTTAATCTTCGTAGAGTAAACTCTGTGTCCAAACAGATCTTCTCTTCTTGACACCAAGATTTGTCTCATTGGTCTTTGTTTCAAGTTTCCTTCACCAATGAGAAGAACTACTTCACCAGATACGAAAACAGCAACAAAAAATCCGGATTCGGGTTCGGGACTTGACTCAAATCTTGCTTGAGTCAAGTCCCAAACGACTCGAATATCGGGTTTTCTAGATATCTTCTTAGAGCCATGTTTTCTCCAAAACGTTAAAGGCTTGATCTCGAGGCTGAAACTGAAAGGAACCAAGTCACGATAACAATCCAAAGAGTGGAGATAACAATCTTTAGAGTCGCATGAATAGAAATGAAGATGAAGAGAGCGAGTAAGAAAGGCTTGAGACCAAGAGAGAAAGAAAACTCCAACGTTAGTTTGGTAATGACAAGTTGTAGTCGAGTTGCCGGAGATATTTGACGGTGGTTGATCGGCGGCTGAGGGATGGAAACAGGCGGATAAAGGAGAGGAGCCACCGAGACTAAGAGAAGATATTTTCATATTTATGTATATTGTCAAATCTAGGTGTGTGTTTGGTTGATCTTACTATATATGCACATGGTGACAAAAACAATAGTTATATAATATTTATGGATATGTTAAATGTCATTGTATATCTTTAGTTTGAGTTTAGCTTATGTGTCTGAAAATGAGTTGTCATGTTGTGAAATTCAAAAGAGTGGGTCAAGATCAAGAAATTTTTGAAAGCAACTTTGTGAATTAATTTGTGCAGGTTTTCACATTAAGGCTATCTAGATCATCTTATAGGTGTATTCTTTGGAGTCATTGGACTTTTTGTCTTCTTGACTCTAGGATTTAGGATAAATATATCTTGTTAAATTTAGGATAAAATAACGAATAAAATAAGTAGTTAAGTACTTGAAAAATCAATCAAATGATTAAAATATTGTATCTATTTTTTTTTTTAGTTTTACTCTACTTATCCTAGGAATCGAATATTGTTGATCGATATAATGTAAAAAGTGAATTAAAAAATCTTCCTTAAAAAACCTTCGAAAAGATAGAAGCACTTATAAATTAAACCTCGAATATTTTAATTCTTCAAAAAACATTCAAACTATTTATATTTCTAACTTTAATCTTAAAGTTGGCTCCTACTTTGAAATTCTATAATAAAATTAAGGTATTTACAATTTAAACCTTAAATCTTTTTAGGCTATTGATCGGACTTTGTCAATCCAATATAAGACAAAAAAAAAAGACATGGAGAGAAAAAACCCATGAACCGATTGTAGAACTAAACTTAGCAATGTAATACTTATGTTAACAGATAGTCAACGTCCATTGTCTTATTGTAACGCCAATTTCTCTTATGATAGATTTTGGTCATGTTTTAATTTTTTACTGGGATAGAATTATTTCTCTGTTCATCGCAGACAAAGTTCATCAAAGCTCGAAATTTAATTTTCAAAGAGTTCTCTCTTTTATTTAATTGCTTCTAGTGGCGACAGAACTCGGATTAGTTCAGTTTCTGTTTCAGATTCGAGAACGTAAATTCATCATTTATCCAAGGTTTCCGAGTGTTTGAGCTTTTACACCCGGCTGATCTTTAATTTATGCATTATGTTATGTTTGTTTGTAGTATGTTTTATTATCGTTGTCATTCTATGTAATCACAAACCTTATCATAGATTAATGAAAGATTTTGGTGACAATAAAAAGAAAGTCAACGTCCATCATATTTTAAAAACTTTGAATTCGGGAACCGATTTTCAGGGTTAAAGTCAGCAATGTTTATGATTTTAATGTTGATTTTAGAGTGAAATGCATTCTATGTTTTGTAAGTGTTTTTAACTTTGGAAGATGTGATATTCAGCATCATACATGAATGATATATAATACATAAACATACATGGACAATTTTCAATTCAAATTAGCTGCAAGAGATTTGTGGTATCCTGAATTCGACTTTGACTTAAACTATGATTAGTCCACCATTATCTATGCTGAGTCTACATCCTTGTATAATTGATATAGAATTTTCATGGATTTTACTAATGAGATTATTACGACGTGTCACATTAGTTATATTGGAAAAAAATGGTTTGTACACGCTTGATTTGTTATTTTCTCATGGTTAGTTGATTACATATATTTATTAATGATTATTATTTGGCTTCCAGCTGACAAACAAGGTTTGTCAATATCCAGCTATATATCAAAATAACCCAATTCACTGCAAGAATGGTGCAAGATTGATGCATTAGTTGCTGCTTTTTGTTTTATATGAGAATAATCCAAAACATGTGATTAATTTCTGAACTTTTATTCTCTAATATCCAATTATACAGAGAGTGCGTACAAAAATTAATATTCTCTAAATAATTTTTATATTGAACACTAATATCTTAATTGAAATTATAGAGTATTAATTTTTTCAATAATTTTTCTTAAAGATCACTTTATACACATAATTTTTGTTATACGTTCTTCTCCTACGATGGCTTAATTAGGATTAATTAATGTTGTCAGCATCATATTATAAATTTTACTATAGAAAAATTGAATTATTACAATGGCTAAGCAAACACGTAATAGTTTTGAATTACTTTAGTAAAGTTTGTGAATGTTGATTTATATAAAACCAAATAGTATTCGATGTGGAGTAATCATAGTTACACCTAATTGTTACATAGGAATTTTTTTGAAAACCATAATTTGTATATAAAGATAAAAGATTTTTTTAACTGACATCAAAATTAATTCTCTATAAAATACTTTGAGTATGATGTAATGTTTACAATTTTTTATCTAAAAAATCAATATATTTATATTTTTATTATAGTTTTTTATCATACATTCTTTTTTCAATTATTATCAACAACATAAATACAAACAGAATTAACAAAACATATAACTAATTTTGGACATCAAATTAAATTTTTATATCATAAAAATGACAGAAATAACATAAATAAATTAATAGAAAATATTATATACATATATAAAGAATTTAGATGTAGCCTGAAGCAACACCTAGTTACATGTCGAGTTGATTGTTGTGTTAAAGGATAATAGTTGACCATAAATTTGATACGAAATAAATCGTGTATTGTGGATCTTTAATATGGAGATATAATTCCTTCCATTGGTTGGAAGATATCTCGACATAATTAAAAACTGGAACCAGTCTTACTATGGTTCGGCTTGTGCTTGAATTGAAGCATTCTACGATGCTAATTGGGTCTCTGATCACGATGATGTTAACTCAACAAGTGGTTTCGTGTTCACTCTAATTGGAGTAATATCCCTTGAATAATTTGTAAGATTTGGAGAAACTTAGCTCATCCCTTGACTAAAAGGTTGTCTGGACAGATTGTCCGGGACACATCAAAGGAAATAGGACTGAACTAGACATTTGTTAGCTTACTCTAGATACCACACCAAACTCTCAATTCATTGATATCTTGATTATTACTTTAGATTGGATTTAGTATAACTTTAGATTGAATAGTCAAATATAGCTTTTATAAAGCTTAAGAGTCAGAGCTCTCATAAATTAACTCGTACGAACTCGTCATGGCTTCCATCTCCGTCAAGGTTCATTGGTGATTTCTGTGAATCTATCAATAACTAGCACAAATTTAGATAAGATTTTCCGTTCATGTTCAATTTTTTTATACGGCTCTATAATCTTTTTTTGTTTGAGTGAGTTTAATTTTCCCAACATATTATTGTGCAAAGAAGCAAAATTTTGTGATTATAAGTGTTCACAAAGATAAAAACAAAGTTGATTAGTGCACCATTATTTCAATCACCAAACTGAGAATTGCCATTTGAAATGATGTTATACTAGTAAAAATGCAAGTAGAGCAATTTTGAGCCGGATAACAAATGATGAACCACTTTCAATCTTCAATTATCCTAGATCAAAATTAAGTTTTCAAGATTCGTCATTTTAAAGCCGCTCAAGACGATAAAATCTAATATAGTTTTCTTCTTTTGTGTTCCATCTAACACATAAAATGTTTGATGATAGTGCAAGAGTGATAGTACTATCAAACAATTACATGTTAGGTTAAAATTCAACCTTTGCAAAAGTTTTGTTTTCGAGTTGCAGAGTTAGCGAGACAAACTTTCAGGCCAGAATTCATGAACCGAATTGACGAATACATAGTTTTCTAGCCGTTGGATTCAAGGAGAAATATCTAAGATTGTAGAGTTGCAGGTAATTAACCTTTTTACACCCACTTTCCTTTTGTATTTAGTTTTTATAGTCATTATTTTTCTGTCTATGATTAATAAAATTTACAATCATACTTCATGCACATTATTTTAAATCCACCATTTTGTTAGCTGATCAAACTTGCAGCCGACAAATAAAATGGTTAATGATATTATACGCTATATCTAGTTTAGACACATACATAATTCATTGTAAAAATAGTGCTAGATTGGTGCACTAGTTGCTGCTTTTTGATTTGTATTCTATATTAGTTGGTCCAAAACTTATTGATTTCTTAACTTTTATACTCTAATATCCAATAATCTAAAGACTGTCTGCAAAAATTAATATTCTCAAAAGTTTTTTATATATCGAGCATTAGAGTGCTAATTGTTTTAGATATAAGATTAATTAATAGTTTCTGAAAATCTGTGTTTGTTTTAAAAAGGTTAATTAATAGTTTCTACATCGAATCATATATACGACTATGAAAAACTTGAATTATTATAGATACAACATCATCAGAGGTATGTTTATCATTGTGGATGTTTATAGTTGTGGATGTTGTACAATCATTTATCGTTCATTGGTTCATATTCACTCATTTTAAATAAAATATTATTATTTGTAATAGTCTAAAACCCACTATTTTATAATGATGCAACATATGAACCAAAAATATACTAAGACTAAAATATATTTTTTCATATAGAAATTAATCTGTATGATTTCCATCGTAGATGAGTATAATATGACATGTAGTCCCTGATGCAAGAGCTGATCGTGAAGACATGGGAAATGATATTTAATACTTTTGTGGAGAATGAATGACGGTTGGCTTTGTCATATTTTGAAAACGTTAAAAAATTGTATAGCCGTGTTGAGATTACTCTATTATTTTGGCTTGTGAATTTGATTGTAGAATTATCTATATGAAAAGAATATTGGGTCTTAATAGGTAGATTATTTTATGGATTTTGGATTAAATAAATATTGGGAGTAGTGCTGTATAGCCCCTAGTAAAAATAAAACATGTATTTCCGAGATTTTGGTATTGTTTAATTTGTCACTTATTGGAGTTTGTTTAGTAAGTGGTAGTGAAATCTGTGTTTCTCCATGAACATTGATTTCGGGTTTGATTCTTACAATATTTTTTTTGATAAAGTTTAAATATATTTTTGATAAAGATTCTTACTACATTTGATATACTGTATCACCAATTTAAAGTCCTCAAAACCTACCAAAATCATAGTAGAAATGCTCAAAACATTAAATCATAAAGTTTATTAGTTTAGTGTTTTAAATACAAACTAGGATTATACCCAAGCTATAGCGTGAGATTTGATTGTTTTTTCAACTTGTATTCATTTAGTTCTTAGACCCGTGTTGATATTTTGAATATTGTTTTCTAGATCTTGTTTTAAAGACCCAAAAACCGAATCGAAATCAACCCAAATTAGAGGAATCTAATCCGAAAAAAACATGACAAAATACCCCAATGAATCCTAAATCTATGTATTTGAAAAATCAAACCCAAACCCGAACCAGAACCAAATAAAGAATCAAATTTTAGTTTTTTTATTAAATTTTTTATGTAAAAATATCCCGAACTCGAACTCGATCTATACCGTACCAAACTCTATACAGAAAATAAAAAAAATCTGAATATTCATTAAACCAAAATAACAAAAATACCAAAGTAGGTGAACCGCACTTGATAAAGTACTTAAATGTATCATATCTCTATGTACACGGAAAATTGAATCTAAACCGAACCGGAATAGAATCAATAACCGAATTTGTAACTGATATGTTTTTATTAAGATTTAAATTTTCTTAGTGATTTATCTATTAAATTTTTATTAGATTTGAATTTTTAAAAATCTGTAACAAAATCACTTAAACTTATTTTTAAGGGTTGTTATGAACTATATATTAATTTTATCCTAAAATTTAAAACATAGTTTAAATGAAAGTGTCTCCCACTTTAACTAATGTTTTGCCAGTCATTATTTAACTAAATATTAGAAAATTCTTTCTGGAAAGGTTAAACTGATATGATCACCCATCTACCAAATTACTGTCCAAATTTCAACACATTATCGTCGGACAATTTACTCATGGGCCGAAGCCTATGTTAGTGGGCGAGAAATTACCCTAAGATCTGAAAAATAAGTTATAATATTATGTTTCGACTGTGTACTTGGGCCTTTCTGGCCTTTTAATAATAATACCCATGATGATAAAAAAATATTACAAATAATAGTGGGCCTATTCGGCCTAACTAAAAGAAACACTTTAACCCTAACAACGTGTCCTCATATAAATAGTAGTGAACTCAGTTAGAACAAGCTTCTTCTGCAGAATTAGGGTTTCTCTTCATTCCGGCTCTGTCCCAGAAGCAAGATCGCAGGGCTTCAAGATGGTAATAACTCTTTCTTCTTCGATCTTAATCTTCATTTTCTCCCTCTTCTCAATCGTATGTAGCTGTTTGCAAAGTCTTCTTCGATCTTAATCTTCATTTTCATGAACAGCCGTCGCACAAGTCGTTCATGATTAAGAAGAAACTAGGGAAGAAAATGAGGCAGAACAGGCCTATTCCTCACTGGATTCGTCTTCGTACTGACAATACCATCAGGTTTGTAATGGAATTTGTAGGTTCTCTGTAATCGATCGATTTGGGTAGAATAAGTATATCTTAATATTGGGGTTTGTTTGGTTTTAGGTACAACGCAAAGCGTAGACATTGGCGCAGAACCAAGCTTGGATTCTAAGAGGTTACTTTTGCCTATTGTGAGAGCTTTGTTCTTTCTAAAGACTTGGTTTATTTTGTGTTGGGTTTAGTGTTTCGTTAGATTTTGTGACAATTACATTGTTCACAATTGTGTAAGACAATCTTTACTCATTTATGTTTCAAAAGTTTCAATCAAAGAGTACTTATTGTAGTAACATTGAGTTTATTACTACATTAAAGATTTTGAATCGAATCTTTGGTTGTCAATTTGGTTCGAATGATGTGTAGTTGTGGTGTCTTGAGATTGATACACCAGTTGATGAATGTATTTGGAGTAAAGTGGAATTCTGAATGCAATATCTAATATTTTAGCTAGTTAGATAATTGTTAGTCTCATTTGGGAGTTGAACATGATACTCAAGTATCATGTTATCCAGAGACTTGGTTATTTGTGTTGAGTTTTGTGTTTCCTTAGGTCTTGTGACAGTCATTGATCATATCTGTGTAAGACGAGCTTCAATCAAAGAGTACCTATTGTAGTAACATTGAGTTTTTAGATTTGGAGTGCCTTTTCTGTCTTTACTTTAGAAGGTTTCCAAGTTTTGGTTTGTATGATGTGTAGTTATTGAGCTTGAGGTTGATATAAGTGTTGATGAATGTGTTAAGCTTGAGGATAGTTTCTTTGGTTTGTTTGAGACGATAGTCAAGTACCATGTTATTTATTTACATATCGAGCACAATATGATCAATGTAGGCTTTAATATGGCAGAATCTGATTGAATGATGGAATAGTTTCTAATTTTCTCATGTTGGTGTGATAATCTAATTTCAATGAAACTGAAAGTGTTAGCAACAAAATATATCTGAATCTCTAGTTCTCAACCTAAATTGATTTATTTACGCTTGTATTTAAGTTTCGTGAAACCTGTCCTAAGGATTTATATACTCTATCAAAACAAAACACATATATATATACATATATATTTATATCAAATTTTACTTTTATTATTATTTAATATTCAAACAAAAACTATCCTGGACTTCATGTAGTACTTATGTGGGTAATTTAAAATTTTAAAACTATCTCAAATTGTTTTTGTTGTTACAAACTATTCTATATTTTGTTTTAATTTTTATTCATATTTAAATTTGTATGTAAGTATTACTAAATTCGCCCTTTTACTTTTTCTGATAGTGATTTTAGTGTGTACATCTCAATTGAAAAATAGATTCTGATTTTAAAGAAATAGTTAAAGTTGTGCGTTATTGAAAATTATACAAAAGGCATTAGACATGTGAATTGTTAGGTTTGACCAATATATACTCGAAATGTACCCATGTGTTTGTTTTTTGTCGACTACGTTATTTTGTTGCTACTTCCCTTTCTTTTGCGTTCTCATTGAGGCAGACATAAATTCTCTTTCTTTTGAGTTCTGTTGTACTTGGAACAAAATAAATTGTTAGTTAGGAAATAGAAGTCGAGACTTCTTCTATTGTCGGATAGTTGTGAATTACAATTGTCTGGTTATTGTAAAGCAAATGGAACAAAATACTTACGATCAAAGATTTTCTGTTTGTGTGGCACATTCAGAAAATTAGTCAGACGGCTTAAAGTCAGTCGTAGTTGAGCAAATTTTGGTTTTGGACGTTCAGTCTGATGTTGATCTCGATTACTCAAAAAAAAAAAAAAAAACCTAAAGAGAATTTACTATTTTTTTTACAACTTATCTATCTTCTATCTCCAAAAAACAACAAGTCAAATTAAAATTCAACTAATAAGTAGCAAACAATATAATCTAGTGTTTTCAAATAAAATTTATGGTCAATCTTATCTACTTTAGTTCGACTCTAGGTAGTTTACCCATTCCAATTTTAGGATGACCTAGTGAAAAATGAAAACAAAAAAGACCTTAACATATTCAAATTTTAGTTTTTGGATATAGGTCATGTGCAAATGCATGCAAATGCATTTGTCGCTAAGACCGGGCCTGTTTATCACATAGCTCTAATTCTATGTGATTAGAGTTTAGAATTTATTCATAGATCAGATCTTGTCGTTCTAGTTGATTACAAAATTTTTAGATTTTTATCATTGGAATTTTAATATGATATATATCATTGTTAAAAAATGTTAATGATAAATGATAGTGTATTATTTATGATTTCGCACAACTTATCTGCATTTGTTGAAAGTAAAAGATAAAAAGATAAAATGACATTTTTTGCATTAGTGTTTGGTTGCGTACATAATAATTTGAAAAGTAGAAAAACTAAGAAAAAAAAACCAACCCAACTAAATGACAAAGCAATGGCGAATAAACGGTTCTTAAAACTTAGAAGTTGAACACATGATGACATCACACTTAAGAATGTTATAACAAAGAACAAGTCAATATTATAAACTCATCATTTTAAGTTGACAAACATACAAACTTTATATCAGTCATCATTCAAATTCATTTGTTTGACATTGACAAAAACATACCATGACTTAGCATCATAAAAATCAAACCCACTCTTATATTTTCTTATAAATATCAACACACATATAGAGTTCAATCGACATTCTCTTCTTTCATTTTTATACTCAATTCTTCATTACCTATAAAGCCTAGTTAGTGTTATAGCTCAACAAGTTCCACATAAACTACTGAAGAATGTGGAGATTCATTGTAATGATGTGTCTTCTAGCTTTGGTCGGAAGAGGAAGCTCGGGAAGAACACATGTATGGGGGAAGGATTTAGGAAGATGGCACGATTTACAGAACAAGCTCGAGCGAGGTCCGGTTCCTCCATCAGAACCTTCTTTATGCCACCACAGACTAGACCCTCTTTCTCATCCAGAGGTTTACAATTCTCAAACTTACGTTCTTTGTCCATGATCATATGCTTAATTTTGTCATTGGCAATGATCAATGATCCAATTTTTGACTACTTTTCTCTTCTCAATTATAACTAGCTCATAGTTGTATTCATCGCATAGTGATATGACTAATTCAAGATCTCAAGTATTACGATATTTGTAATTTATTTTTCTCTCGCTGCTTATGTTTTGGCAAGATTTAACCAGGTTTTTGTATTAAAAATTAGTAATAAGTTCATTATTGATATACTAATTGATAAAGATGTAACTTGAAATGGTTCTTATATGAATAACATACCACTTAAACAAAACAAAATTGTTCGACTAAACTTTTAAGATTATGGTCATGAATGGTGAATTGATTTTTGGTTTTAGATTCTAGTTTTAGGTTTTTGGTTTTCAATTTTTGATTTTAGTTTTTAGTTTTTAGTTTTTTGGCTTTTGTTAATAGATTTTAGTTTTCAAAAACTCAAAAAACTGGTTTTTGGTTTCTAGAAAAAGTAAGGTGAGTTTTGTAAAAATTGGTTTTCCTAGTTTTAAGAAAAGAAAAAAAAACTAAAATCATGAATGTTTTATTACTCTACAAACTGTTTTTAAAATCTTAAAAAAACTAGTTTCTCTAAAACTTGACTGGCTAAAATTAGAGTTTTCGAGAAACAAAAACCATCCTAAAAATTGCAGCCAGTCAACACCTATGTTTTTGAACAATTAACGATAAATGTTTTTGGTTAAATGTCCACAGCTGGAGTTTTTTTTATAGTAGTCTGATTCCAGATATTTGTGTAACTCCGGATAATAGAATTTACAGTTTTGGTTATAAATCTAACAAAAATATTAAAATTTATGTAAAATTTTGTATCTACTGTGTGAATTCACAAACCTAATATTTTATTGTTGACAAAAAAAGTTTACAACCAACGAAAAGAGATGAATCTCTTCTTTATGTTCCGAAGCAATAATTTTAAGGTCCAAACCTCTTTTGTTATGCCCTAAAAATGAATTGTGGAAACTGTTTTGTAGTTGACTATATAACAAAATTTTGTACGAAAACCAAAAAAAAAAAAATTTGTATGTGTTTTGTTGCTATATTTAAATATATTTGGTGAATTTTATGGAGTGAGATGTGAACAAACATTAACTTTTTGCAGCACCAAAAAAGAATGAAGAAAATAGTGGCAGCGTAACTAATCAGCGTAAAACAATTCAACAGGAAAGTGGATGACTTGTAGATGAAATCAGTCAAATAACATCATGATCATAATTTCAATTTAAACAGGAAACGGCGTCTACATATTATTTTATATACTCCCTATATATGAAAAATGCTAAAGATCTTACGTGTTTAATAGACTCACCAAACTTGAAAAAAACACAAAAATCCTATTCTCACTCTCTTACCCCAAACCTTTGAGATATCAGATCAAAACCTCTTCACAAAAGAGAAAATGGATTTGAAATATTTGGCTTATTATGTCGAATCATTTTGTTAACCGTAGAGTCCCTCCTAGCTCGACCGGAACCAATGGGACAAGTGAATGAAGAACATCGGTTATAAGCGGTCGGTAACTCGGTTCTGGCTGCACACACAACACAGCCATTGCTGCTACCTGCGAAATGAAATAAACTGTCTTAAATCACCAAAAACCATCACAAACTCAAAATGGACTTAGATATGAGTTCTATGTTGAAATCAAAACCTGGTATAAGTGTTTGAGATCCATTGCATCTTTTATAACCGGATCCACGGAGTTTGGAAGCTTTGATCTGTCAGTAAGTTGTGGCATTGCCTGTACAATCAAACACATTCATATTATACCACTAACTTACAAATTATATAGACCTTAAAAATCATATATACATTAAGGACTGCACAACATTCACAAACCGAGTCAAAATTTCTGAACTCGAACCAATTTCCAAATTTAAACCCGAACCAAATTACAAAATAAATCTGGATATAATAAAAGATTTACACCGAGTAATGCTATACTGAACCTAACCTAAACTAGGTGAATCTAAACCAAACTAACCAAAATTTATCAAAATCACTAATACTTTCAATTGAAAATATACTATATCTTTTTTTTTTTTATCAACAATTAGATCTAGATCGACAATTAGCCTAGCCCAACTCTTAAAATTCCTATTTAATCTAGCAACTGCGTAGAGGGGAGGAATCGAACCTTAGATGTCATAGTCATTAGCTGGATCATCCTGACAACTAGACCGAGAAGAACTCAGCAAAATATACTATATCTTTTATTTAGTTAATCATTTTTATATTTATATAAAATAATTTGATCTGAAATAAATTTATGATCTAGAACCTAAACCGGAACCTGAAGATTGAGCCAAACCAAATTATAATTTGATCTCAAATGAAACTTATTTTCTAAAACCCAAAAGGCCCAAAAGCCCAAAAACTTAAACCGAAAATCGGCAAACCCAACATCAATCCTACACATACCCAAGTCACAAGAGACTGGCACTGAGATGGAGTCAATTTCTCTACCGGTCGTCTACCTAATAAAAGTTCAAGCAGAACCACTCCAAATGAATAAACATCACTCTTGTCCGTAAGTTTTCCTGCATACATACCCAACAGGAAACAGAAGCTGAAAATGTAATCAAACCTATGAGTATCGGTTTAGTGTCCCGGACTAAACCGGTTTCTGAAATGATGAGTGAGACTAATACATAACACATAATTACCGTCCAGGAGATATTCTGGGGCAACATAACCAAGTGTTCCATAGAGTTTAATGTTGGTCTTGCCACGGA
This sequence comes from Lepidium africanum, assembly GCA_900406405.1. NCBI lineage: Eukaryota > Viridiplantae > Streptophyta > Magnoliopsida > Brassicales > Brassicaceae > Lepidium > Lepidium africanum. Next base: position 22,465 of record OVAX01001488.1, on the reverse strand, counting down.
CATCAAACGATACAGCAAGACCGAAATCTGAAATCTGCATTAAGACAAGAACCGAAAACCTTGGACTAAGAGCTTGAACCGGTTCTAACCAATAAACCAGAATCAATACTTACCTTGGCATTGAAGGAAGCATCAAGAAGAATATTCGAAGATTTCAAATCCCTGTGAATCACTGGTGGTTTACAATGCTCATGGAGATGCTCTAATCCTCTGCAACATAACAGAGCAAAATCTGGTTTATAGAGACAAAACCAAGATTTACCGGTTTAGAAGTTGAAAATGTCGGCTATTTAATACCTAGCTGTATCAAGAGCAATCTTCATACGCATGTGCCATGTTAAAGCTGATCCACGAGAAGGTCCTAACACATTAATTATAAAGATAAACACAATTATCTCATTTAAGGTAAATAAGATCATAACTTTAAAGTCTCAAAACATGATTTTTTACCATGTAATTGTTCATCTAAGGATCCTTTTTCCATGAGCTCATAAACGACGAAACTCGAATTGATTTCATTTGCAGACCCCAAGAATGAGATAATGTTTGGATGCTGGATCTTGCTCAACAACTCAACTTCGTTCTGAAATCGATCCAGAAGGATCAGAGACTATTTATAAAGATTCATAAATCAGAACCTGAAAATAGAGACTTAGTTTTATTTTGTTTACCTGAAACTCTCGTTTTGCTTCTTGGCTAACGTTTTCGATCTTTTTGATTGCTACTTTTGTGTTGTAATCCAAACAAGCTTTGTAAACACATCCGAAACCGCCTTGTCCAATTACATTACTGTCTTTAAATCCATCTGTTGCTTTCTCAAGTGTCTTGAAATCAAAATACTGCACATAAGCCTTGTTGATAGAGTCTCTCTGAGTTTTGATTGTGCTTAGTCTTCTCAAAAGCATAGAAAATGAATTCCCATTCTCAACATCATCATCTAAAACAGTACACAGAGATCAAACACATCATCTCTAAATACAAATTATATGTATAACATATGAATTTATTGCAGAATTGATTTATTACCTGAATTATTGATGAATTTAGATGGATTCTTACGACAAAAAATCCAGAAGATTACATACAACAAGATTATAAGACCAAGACAAGAGAAGCTGATTATGAGACTAATCAGAAGTTTCTCGTGAGGATCAAATTTGTGATATTCACCACTTCCCATTTTGATTCTTGTCAAATTGCTTATGTATGATTATTGAGATTCTGAATAAGTTTTTGTAATTTCTACGAACAATTCAGATAATAAGAAATATTATTTTATTTACTAAAAGAAAAAGACAAGAAGTGAGTAGCTCATAAATAGCATTTAATTTTGGGGTATCTAATAAAAAAAATTCAAATTTGCTTTTTAGTTTCAAAAATCGAGGTCGCACAGATCACAATCCAGAAACCCAGAAATAAAAAATTTTATTGAGGTCAACGAAGTAGTAAAAAAAATATCGCGACGAATAAATTTACCAGGAGATAACAGAGATTTTTCAACATACAGAAACTGTAGATGAAGAAGCTGTCTCATTACTTTGTATAGTTTCTGATCAATTCAATCTCGAGTGTTGTAGATCGAGATATTTGAGAAAGCGAAGAGTGAACGAACTATCGTTATCTCTATTTCGTTGTCTTCTCCAAATTTCTTTTATGGCAATAAAGGAGGGAAAGAGAAAGATTTTGCTTTTTCAAAAAAGTTTAATTCGTTTTTTTTTTTAACTAAATAAAAAGAAGAAAGAGTTAAGAACTAACTATAGTTAATGCATCCAGAAGATTTTAGCTACTTTTAGCTAGTTGTCCATAGTTAGTGATTTTGATTCTCTCGGGCATTTTTTGTTTTTTGTTTTGTTTTGTAAATCCTCTTATTCTCACGGTAATATAATTACCATGTTATAAAAAAAAGGTACAAAATATAGAGCTTAATACAGACATATTAAACAAAATACAACTTGATCGTCTTATTACAAGAACATGAGTCTAGCTTATTTTTACCACATTCTTCTACTCTTTTCCGAGAAAACCATCTCAAAATATTTGGCAGGTAATACATGTACGCAAATGTCTTAAGAAGAAGAAGAAGCATTGTGAGAAGATTTTTGGATTTTCTTTACTTCTTTGGCGACTTCGACCATAGTCGGAGCATTTTTGGATCTGCGATCTTATCAACTAATCTACCCTCTTCAATATATTCGGACATCAACATTGGATTCTCCCAATGGAAACCACCAACATGGCCTTCTGCAAGCTCTTCAAATCTTTCTCTTCCTCCGATCAAAAGCATTAGCATGAACATTCCAAAACCATACGCATCAGTTTTTTCTGAGACTATGCCATTATTCCAATAATCAGGCTCTATGAAACCACTTGTTCCTATATGAGCATTTGTTCCCGTGAAAATATCAACTTGAACAAATGTTTCTCCTTGTGGAATTGAGATGCAACAAGAGAAATCACTCAGCTTCGCAATACCATCTTCATCAATTAAAATATTATCAATAGACATAAGCCTAGACACAAAAGGCGTTGAGAAAGCAGTATGAAGATAAGCTAAAGCAGTGGCAATATCCTCTGCTTCTTCTTCCACCAATCCATCTGAATTACGAGACAAAAGAAAAACAAAAAGAAAACTAAAACAAAGAAATACAAAAAATATTGGTTTGGAACATAAGGTGATGAAAATTGAAGACCTCAGTTTGAGTCAAAACGAACATTAACTAAGATATAGAGAAAGTGTCTATATTTTTTCATACGCAAAAATATAAAGATAAGTTGCAATTGTACCAAAAAAGACAAAAATAATAAATATTAAGACAAGTTCATGTCGTCAAATTTGACTTTTACACAAAAAAGAGAGATAGCCACAGACCACCTCCAGTCCGAATATTCAATCTCACTGTGTTGACTATTTCACAAGTTTGTATGGAGCACAGTCCCCTCTTATTCATTTGGAGACAAATTTGATATAATTCTTAGAGCATTTTTAATAGTTACCCTTAAATAAAATAAATATAAAATCAGGAGAACTTTTACTCTAATAGTTATCTTCATTTCTTCTCTCAAAAAAGGAATATTCTAAATATATTCTATTTTTTTTATATTTTTTTCTTTCAAAACATCATCTAAACTTTTAAAATTAACAAGTATTATCCATTTATTTTATTTTATGAAATTGCAATATAAAATTACAAGTTCATCTAAATTATTTGAATATATAAAAGAACAATTATTATTAATTTATGTTTATTTATGGGTTAAAAAATTTATCCAAGACGAGCCCCATCGAACATATTTCTCAACATAGACATATGGATACATGCCAATTCAAAAACTCTCCCAGGTACATTTTTCAAGAGAGGAAAGTGCTAAGCTGGTTTATGTCCCAATTTAGAAATTAACCGCTTTTTTCAAAAGAAAAAGGCCATCTACCTGGTTTTGCATCCTAAAGACGAACAAAACCACCCAGTCTGTACGAGCAAAGCAACGTTTTCCCACTGTCCGGCCAAGTTTCTCACTGGTTTTCCGGGTAAAGCATGGATCTGGTGGTACTCTTCACTGCTGAAGACCCTTATGAAGTTTACATCCAAAAATTCTCATTGTTTCAGTGAAGATCTGTGATTCTATCACTTTTAACTTATCTCACCCAAAAGGTGAAGACTTGTTCTTTCTCCTTTTTAATTTTGTAGATCTCGTTGCAGCTCTGCTTTGTTTCACCAGCTCTGCTTTGTTTCACCGTACTCAAGCCTTTGCTCTCCATAATGGATAGACGTTACTCAACGACAGAAAAGGGCAAAGCTGTGGTCCACGAAGAAAATGATTTGTTCACTAAAGTCAAAGTACCAAAATTTGACAACTCTGCCTTGGTCAAGAAGCATGAACTCACCATTGTCGGACGAGATACTAACATCAAACACCAGCGCATCTGGTCTCTCATCCCCTTTCTCTTCGACATGTGGAAAACCTCTACACGAGCTGTTGGGATAGATCTTGGACAGGGACTGTTTCAGTTCCATTTCTCCTGTGAAGCTGATGTCAATCTAGTCCTTCAAAACCAACCATACCACTTTGCAAAATGGATGGTGATTCTACAAAAATGGAAACCTGTGGTAGACAAAACCTTTCTCTCTCAAATTCCTTTTTGGATCCGTGTCCAAGGGATTCCCATTCATCTTTGGTCGAATGAAACTCTCCAATGTATTGGTGAAAGTATCGGAAAGGTTGAAGCGTTGGATGTTTCTGCTTTGCTTCTGTTGCAAGAATGAGGGTTATGATTAATGGCTTAAAACCCCTCATTAAGAAGTCCATAGTTGAATTTGCAAGCGGGGAAGAAGTAACTACTCACTTAGTTTATGAAAAATTGGAAAAGCACTGCACTCTTTGCTCACTTCTGTCTCATGAAGCCAAATACTGCATCTCCCAATCCGGTAATCTGAGAAATCGGAATCCTAACGAAGCTTTGGCTGCCCCTGAGCCTAGAAACAATGTAAGTGATGATAGATTGTCACTCCAAAGATCGGCTCTCAGTAGACCCTCTAGACCTGAACTCCACCAATTACAATCCACATCCAGAGAATACAACCGTGAAGCTACCAGAAAGGAAGGTCGTGGCCTAAATGGACCAAAACGTCTAGATTATCGACCCAAAAATCCTACTTCTTCACGGAATAGAGCTCACACCCACACCTCTCACCACAGAGGTCATGACTCAAACAGGAACTCGGAAAGAACAGTAAAAGAATTGGTGTGGAGGGAGAAAAGAAACTGCTCCGAAACCAACCATCGTACGCCTCTAGCAAGAGAAGATCAGATTCGTGAGTCTTTGACGGTGAATCAGTGATTTCGAAACTGAGTCAGAGATGAGTCTGTCGTGTTCGGTCTCTGAAACAAAAGATTTGAAGCTCAGGTGGAGCTGAATCGGTTTTTTTTGTTGTTCAGCAAAGAAGTAATGAAGACGAGACTTAGGTGGAGAACGTAAAGTGAGTCACGGTCCATTGCTATCACAAGTTGGGCCAAGGATTATTAATTAGGCGAAGGATTATTAATCAGGTCCACTAAGCAATTCTGAAAGAATTGGATCACTAATCAATTTGGGCTTGGGTTAAGAGATGAAGCCCATAAACAAGAGTTTGTTAGAGGCTTATAACTGAGTTTGTTAAAAGGTCTCTAGATATATGAAAATACGATTGTCTTCTTCATTGTAGCAAGCTATTGCCATTGTTATTAAGCTTTTGTAACTTGTAAAAAAGAAACAGAGAGATTAGTGGATTTCCTGGTTTCAAAACCAGAAGAGAGATGTACCTACTATTGTAGGGAACTCTATACTTGTGTCTCCATTATCTTTTCTTTCTTTGGCGTATCAATCTCTAAAATCGAAATCCAAAATCGTTATCCGCATCATGAATAGAGATCGTATTCATGGGGTTTCAGCTAGTTAGCATCAACAGTTACGAACGACAATTGTGTCAGGCCGAAGATGTATCTCTCTCTAACTTTGGGCATTCACTTTGTCTCTCCTTTATTAGTGTTTTTGGCCATTTTTCGGTGGTTTCCGGATGTTACGCAACAACAATTATGTGTGTTGTTGATGTATTTACAGCTGGTGTGTCTCCTCCACATCTTCGTTGGATGGTGTTTCCGTTTGTGTCATCAACAACTTTACTCAACAATGGCGAGCCTCTTTGTTGAATATGCATGTATTCGATGGTTATGGAATCTGATCAATTCTTTGTGTTTTCAACATGTGGTACACTTTGGTGACGCTTACATATTTCTCCGATTGACCCATCTCCTTTCAGATTTGGTGTTGAAACTACGACCACCACGAAAACCACCATGGAATCACTACATAAATGAAGGAGAGACGAATAAAGTGAAAATCAGAAAACGATTAAAGTCATTCAAACAAGCACAAAAGTTTACTACAACCAAGGAAAAGTATATCTCTTACTTTATGAGAGTCTTGATCATATTGAAGGTCTCACGATGTAACAGATGGATCACAAACTTTGACTTTCGAATGCATAACGGGATGAAAATGTTTCCTAAGCAAGAATGCCACCCAAGATTGACGGACAAAACGAATATCAAAAAAATAAAGCGCAACTTTTTTGTTATATTTTTACAAATGTCAAGACTTATTGTAATTTTTTTGCGAATAATGTAATATCTGATTCTTCTAAATAAAAGTTGTGTTTAGATGCAAAAAAAAGTATTAATTTCAGTAATAATTTGAATGTAATCATTGCTATCATAAATTTATAAAATTATTTATCTTAATATTCATATTAATACTCAAATTTATATTTTTATTTTTTTTGGCAGAATACTAAAATTTATGATAGCAATGATCATAAAACACAATAATCTATAAAATTAGATATTTTAGAGTTTTATAAATTATATTAGGGTATAATTTATTCCCATCTATTTTTATTATATAAATAAAACACAATATTTTTTTTATTGAAGTAGTCAATATCTATATAACAAAAAAAAAGGAAAAGTAAATATTTGCATAATTATAAGCATCCCAATTCTATTTATATAGGTAGATTCGGAGAGTTTCTATTTTAAATTTGATGAATTACTTTCGTTTTTGTGTTTTTGTTTATTGTTAAAAAACGCACTTTTGTTATTCTTGTTGTTAACATAAACATAAAGCTACACCACGTTATTAAAAACGTGGGCCTATAGTAACGTGGTTAATGTAAAGACTATGATTTAATTGACATTTTGAAAGTTTGGAATTATTGACGTGGTGACATAACGGTGGTGTTAACGAGAAATTAATTCTGTAACAACTCAATTAACGGTAGGCTTCAATAACATAATCAATACAAAGACAACGATTATAATGACATTTTGAAAATTTAAGTTTAGTTTATTGCGTTTTTGAAATTAGAGGTTTTTTATGGTATGTTTCCCTTTTTATAAGAAGAGATCTTTATTGAAGAAATTAAGCGGGAAGTCATCGATCTACTCATACATAAATCTCCTTATTAATTAGTTTGGATATACGGGTGAATTTTTCAAGAAGACCTTGTCTATTATTGGTGAGGATTTCATTCTGGTAGTTAAAGAAAACTTCAATTCTGGAAACCATTCAATCAAAGCAATGAAATTCAACCGTAACCACATTGATCTCTGTGGATGCTTTACTAAATCCAACATATAGATTTCGTATTTTTGGTAAAAAGAAAATCAAATATATTTGACAATAATAAAAATCATAATTTAAAATGTACATTTTTGTGGTATATTCACCGGAATGAATGGCACCGAATTACAAGTTAAAAAAACAGCATTGTGCCAAATGGCAACCACAGCTCTTCTCTCCCAATTTAGTTGGAACCTCTCCTTTACAACCAAAGCATCTCATTGAGAGAAAAAAGAATGCATTCATTCCACAACGCTCTTCTTCTGTAACTTCACCCATCTTCGGATCTGCGATCTCATCGACTAATTTACCCTCTTCAATAAATTTGGACACCCTATATGGCTCACGAAATTCTCCTTTTTCTCCCATTAAAAGCATTAGCATGAACCTTCTTCCAAAGCCGTATACATCAGTTTTTTATGAGACAATGCCGTTCCTTATATAATTATCGTCTAAGTAAGCATACGTTCCCACTACCTCATTAACGGTAACAAATGTTTCTCCTGGTGGTATTGAAATGCAACAAGAGAAATCACTCATCTTCGCGACACCATCTTCATCTATTAAAATATTCTGAATATCCATATTCCTATATATAAAAGGTGTTGAGAAGGCAGTATGAAGATAAGCTAATGCAGTGGCAATGTCGTCTGCTATCTTCATTCTTCTTTTCCATGACACTATCTTTTCAAAATCCATACACGAATATTTATTCTTTTCACCATAATAAACCATGAGTGGATACTCAAGCTCGAGACAACATCCCAACAAGTTCATGAAGTTCTTATGACCACGCACCATTGATGATATTGATACGTCACGAGAAAAGTATGAATCATATTTACCTGTGTTGTTTGCAAATTTCTTGATGAGTATCATGCGGTTGTTGTCGTTTATATCTGAATACCAATCCCAATAGTAATATTGAATTCCAGAAGCACGATTCGAGTTGCTGAAATTGTTGGTGGCTCTGAGGATGAGATCAGCAGAGAAGAATTTGATAGGATTGGATTTGCCATCGCAACATCCTACGATATCTTCTAACAACATTGCTCCTCTCTTTCCGCATAAGGACAAAGTATATTCCTTATCAATGATTTTTTTTCTTCTTCCACCAGTCCATCTCAAAGCTACTCCGTTTGGAAAGAAAACTACTTTTCTGATTAAAGATATAAAGACAAGCTTAATTAAAAAACAAATTCCAGTTGTCGGATTTGACTTGAAAACAAAATCAAAGTCTAATACTCGAATTTGACTTTTTTCACAAATGCATTTTTCTAGAAAACATAATTTATTTTCACACATCACCTGAATAAAAGAAGTTATACAATAATACAAAAGTACAGTGAATGTTTATCATTTTTTCATAAAAAGAAGTAACTTTTTGAAATGAAATTAACAAAAAATTATCAGCTGAAATGTTAACATGTAAATAAAGTATATTACTTCATTGAAGGTAAACAAGATCATAAAGGTCTCAAAACATGTTTTCTTACAATCTAACTGTTCATCAGCGGATACTTTCTCCATGAGCTCATATTATACGATGAAACTCGACCATTTCTTTTGGTCAACTCGATGAGCCCAACAATCATTAAAAATGGTCATAAAGTTTTGATAATATTTCGATAATTTCTTTTGGTTAATATATTCTGACTATTTACTGACCAAATGTTTATTCCATTAAAAATTGGTAGATTGTTGGTCATTAATATATTGATTGAATTTTTTGTCATAAAGTTTGGTCATAATCTACATTTCATTAATACCTTCTCACCATAGTAGATATTTTCAAGCCAATTTCATAAAGTTTGAGTATGCATTTCATAATGAGTATCACGATAAAGTATGCTATAAAATGTTGGGTTAATGTACACAATTATTGAGCTTAATACAGACATATTAAAATAACTACAACTTGAAAGTCTTATTATGATTTTTTTCCTTTTATCTCATTCTTCTAATTCTTTCTGAAAAAAACCCAAAACATCCGAAAATACCCATTGAACTATGTCATGCCAAGAAACAAGTGCTCTACTTGGCTTATCCCTGATCTAGTTTGGCAAAAGGTAATGAGTTCGATTCCCACCCAGTTCCAATTAGAGCATTTAGGCTATGAATTGAACCTCGTCGATCCAACTGTTGACAAAAAAAAAAAGAACTATGTTGTCAACTACAAGTTCAGAATGCCTTAAGATGAAGAAAACAAGCATTTTGAGAAAATCTTTGAATACTCTTTAGTTCTTTGGCAACTTCGGTCATAGTTGGAACCTCCCCTTTACGACCAAAGCATCTCACTGAGAGCCAAAGGAATGCATTCATTCTGCAACGCTCTTCGTCTGTAACTTCATCTATCTTCTTTAACATCTTTGTATCTATGATTTCATCGACTAATCTACCTTCTTCAATAAATTTAGACACCCACTTTGGATTAACCCTGCTACGATCACCATCATGTTTTGCAAGCTCACCAAATGTTCCACCTTTTCCCGTTAGAAGCATTAGCATGAATATTCCAAAGCTGTAGGCATCAGTTTTTTCTGATATGATGTTGCTTTTCAAATAATTATAGTCCATGTAACCATGTGTTCCCACTATTTCATCAACTTTAACAAAGGTTTGTCCTTGTGGAATTGAGATGCAACAAGAGAAATCAGTCAGCTTCGCGACACCATCTTCATCTATTAAGATATTCTGAATATTCATAATTCTATATACAAAAGGACTTGAGAATGCAGTATGAAGATAAGCTAAAGCAGTTGCAATATCCTCAGCTATCTTCATTCTTCTTTCCAATAACACAATCTTTTCTAAATCTATAGAAGAATAAATTTTCTTTTCACCGTAATAAATCAAGAGTGGATATTCATCAAATTCAAGACAACATCCAGCCAACCTCATGAAGTTCTTTTGACCACTCACCATTGATGATATCGCTACATCACGGCAAAAGTCTGAATCGAAGTATGAATACTTCTTGATGATTAGCATGCGGTGGTCATCCGTTTTACCTAAATACATTTCCCAATAAAAGGATCGAAATCCTGGAATACGATTAGAGTCGCTGAAATTGTTGGTTGCTTTGAGGATGAGATCAGCATAGAAGAATTTCATTGGATTAGATTTGCCATCGCAACATTTGATGACATCTTCTAACAACATCGCCCCTCTCTCTCTGCATAATAAAGCTTGTTTCGTTTTCTCCTTCTTCTTCTTCTTCCACCAATCCATCTCAAAATCTAGTAAAAAGTTTTGCTTTGAAGATACGGTGACAAAGCTCTAAGACCTTATACCAAGTCAAAGCGAACATCTTCAACTTGTTTTAGATCTATGAGAAAAAGATATAAAACAAGTTGCAATCGTTGAATTGACTTTTCCACAATACTCCAAAAACTTTCATAATTTCTTTCACACATCACCTGATTCACCTCAATGGAAATGTTATTCAATAATATCTAAAGTATAATAAATAAATTTATCAAAATATAAATTTTTTAGACTTTTATCAACAAAAAAAAAGTAGTTTTGGCAAATATAAAAATGCAGCAATTAATATGTAAGTAGTTTTGGCCAAAAAAAAAAAACAAAAAATTGTGGCAATAAGCAAAAAAACGACAAGAAATTAAAGATTTAAACAGCCAAAAAAAAATTACTGGCTTGAAATATTTCTAGACATGAACATAATACTTGAAACCGAAGATTCGAACCAATCTGATCCAAAATATTAGATAGGTACTGCCCAAAATGAACCAATTTACAAACGGGCATGTAAATATCTTATATATTATTAGTTAGTGACCCGGCCTTCGGCCATGATTTGACCGCAAAAGAGAGAAATGTATTTAGAAGTTTTTGATTTAATTGAGTAATTATTGTACATAAATCTTGAAAGTCATAATACATTTTCATCAAAAAACAATAATATGGAAACTCATAAACTCTTGGTCTTTTTTGCATTACTGTCTTTCCATAATCACAAAATCTTGCAACATAATGAAAGCTTTAACCAGCTTTCACATATGTTGATGTAGATAAACTCAAGATCGGAAACAATGGTGATCTTCAAAGGTAAAGAAGAACAAAGCGGATTTGAATCACACAACCTCACAATCTCTCATGGATAAATGCTTGAAGGTAAACGAAATTAACAACACAGAATTATAGAGTTCCTCACTTAAAGTGAGTACGTCTCTCTTCAAGAATTGCTCCTGGAATTCACTAATCTCACTCTGTTTCTTGTGTTACAGGTAATGAAGAAGATGAAGCTACAAGTTACAAAGAGAGAGATGAATCTAGACTTATACATGTCTAGATTCATGTAACAAACTAACAAAATGGCTTATTGGGCTTAAAGACTATAGCCGAATTAGGCTTAAAGAAATCTAGGCCCAACTCAGGTCCATCTGTCTGAGATGTGGCTTAATGGATCCGAACCTGGCCCATATAGTGAGGTCTGAAATGAATGACTAATCCAACACACTCCATCTTTGTCGCTCATTTTGTCAACAAACCCTAGCCACCTTAGACTCTCTGTCTTCTTCTTCTTCTTCCGTGAATTTCGATCCTAGTTTCCAATGAATTGCAAGCTCCGCCTTCATCTCCGATAAACCTTACTAAACCATAAGTTATCTCTACTCTTCTCAACTCTCTCATTTCTGAGTTCTTGAGTCGCTTCGAGCACCTTTCATCTCATCGATTTGTCTTCTAACCAGAATCCTAATCGACTCTTTTCTTTTCTCCACTGTTGAAACAGGTCTCGTTTGAACTGATTTGGGAGTTTTGCATGTTGAAAGATGCATGCAAAGATCTAGTCTTGAGCTGTAAGCTCAAAACTCCTTAGGACTTCTCCTCTCTTAATGCTCGATCTTCCTCAATAGACATCAATGGCTTCACATACCCAAGATTCCTTGTGAAGCCACGATTTGAGCCTTAGCTCAAGTTCGAATCATGTTTAGAGTTTGTAAAAAAGCTATGAACTTCTCACCAGGTATGACTTTCGTTAACATATCCGCTGGATTTGATGATGTATGAATCTTGAGAACTGTGATTCGATTATCTTTTATAACTTCTCTGATGTAGTTATATTTCACTTGAATATGCTTTGTTCTCTCGTGCACATTATGTTCTTTGCTAGGTAGATTGCACTCTGTGAATTGCAGTAGATCTCAACTGGTCCATGATTTAGTTTCCATTCTGCACAAATGCTTTGTAACCACACTGCTTCTCTGCTTGCTTCTAATAATGAAATGTACTCAGATTCTGTAGTAGATAGTGCAACAACTTTCTGGTAAGCGAGATCTCCAACTGATTGTACTGTTACCCATTTTGAACATATAACCTGAGATTGATCTTCTTTTATCTAAATCTGAAGCAAAATTTGCATCACAATAGCCTCTTATGTTGAAATATGTGCCTCTTGTGTATGTTTGATGAGTTTTTGATGCTTCCTTTAGATACTTAAGTATCTGATTCACTGCTAACCAATGTGTTTTTCCTGGTTTTGACATGAAATGACTCACCAATCCAATGGAGTAAGCTAAATCTGGTATGGATCCCACCATTGCGTACATAAAACTACCAACAAGACTCGTGCACGGTAAGTTTTCCATTCCTTTTGTTTCTTCTTCTTTATTTTTTGCACAAACACTTTGCAATTTAAAATGAGAACCTAAAGGAGTTTGAACTGTTTTACTTTGACTTGAGCCATAAACCTTGATAATCTGATTTATATAGTTTTCCTGACTTAGAATTAGCTGACCCTTTTCTCTGTCTCTGTGAATATCCATGCCAAGAATTTTTCTGGCTTCTCCTAAGTCCTTCATCTCAAAAGTAGAACCCAATAAACTCTTTAGCTTATCTAATTCAATCTTCTGTGTTGATGCTATCAACATTCCACATATAGTAGAAGCTATATCATATCTTTTGCTGTATTTCCCTTAAAATACACACACGTTTTATACTCACTTTTCTGAAATTTCTGAGTAATCATGAAATCATCAAAACATTGATTCCATTCCCTAGGTGACTGTTTAAGTCCATATATGGACTTCATTAGTAAACATACCATTTTCTCTTTCCCTTTTACTACATAACCCTCAGGTTGTTCCATGTAGATAGTTTCTTGTAAGGTACCACGTAGAAAAGCTGTTTTAACGTCCATCTGCTCTAGCTCCATGTTCCAATTAGATACTGTAGCAAGTAGTAACCTAATAGACACATGTTAACCACATGAGCAAATACCTCATTATAATCTATACCTTCAACTTGTGCATAGGCTTTAGCAACGAGTCTGGCTTTATGTCTAGGCTTCTCTACACCCGGTATTCCTGGTTTTAGTTTGTATAACCATTTGCATCCTATTACTTTATGATCTTTAGGTCTGTTTACTAGGTCCAATGTGTGATTTCTGATTAGTGAATCCATCTCTTCATTTGAAGCTCCATTCCATTTCCTTTTGTCTTTACTTGCCATAACCTCCTTGTAGCTTTTAGGTTCATCCAGTTCAATAACTAGCTAAAGCATAGGCAACTAGATAAGCTTCTTCAAATCTCATCGGTGGTTTCACTTCCTTTCTGTGTCTGTCCCTAGCCAAAAGATAATCACTAAGATCTGAACTCTGTCTTGTTTTGTGTTCCTCTCTTGACTTCTAAACTTAAGTCATCCCTTGTAGTTTCTGAAATTTCTGTATCTGAGACTATTTCTTCTTCTCTCTGGCTCTTTGAATCAAAAATATTTCTAAAACTGAGTCCTGAATGTCTCCACCTGACGTGATAGCTCCTTCTGATTCAATGTAGGTTTTCTGCTTAGTGCCTTCATCTAGAATTTCCTCCAAATTCTCTTTGAAAGAAACATGTTTCCCTGATGCTTTCTTAACCTTCTGAACCTAAACTGAATCTGTACCGTTCTCTGCCTCAGAATCCTTAAACAGAATATCCTCATTGAAAACCACATCTCTACTGACAACTACTTTATTTTCTTCAATTAACCAAATTCTCTAACCTTTAGTAAACTGCCCATGGCCGATTAAAATCCCTTTAAGAGCTCTAGGACTTAACTTTTCCTGAATAGTATGCACATAAGCTACACATCCAAAACTCCTTATATGCTCATAAGCTGGTTTAGAATTGGAACAAAGTTCTTCTGGTATTTCAAAATTTATTGATGATGAAGGTGATTTATTGATGATGTACACAGTCGTATTAGCTACTTCTGCCTAAAACTCTCCATCTAAACTAGTTTCTGCTAACATGCTCACCTTTTCCATAATTATCCTGTTCATCCTTTCTGATACTCCATTCTGTTGTGGTGTGTAAGGGACTATCTTATGTCTTTTGATTTATGATACTCTACATAGGTCATCAAATTAAGCATTATAAAATTTTAGTCCATTGTCTATCCTTAGACATTTTTATCTTCTTTCCTGTCTGATTTCCACCAGATTTTTCTAGTCTAAAAATGCGTGAAATGCATCATTCTTCTTCTTTAGGAAGTAAATCCAAACCTTTGTTGAATAACCGTCTATGAAAGTGATGAAGTATTGAGCTCCTAAGATACTTAGTGTAGTGTTCTGTGAACCCCATAAATCTGAATGGATGTATTCTAAAATGCATTTCGATGTGTGTTTAGCTTTCTGATGAAAACTTTGTTTGTGATATTTACCTAAAGCACATGCTTCACAGAAAATTAGATCTTTGACATCCTCACTCTTTAAGCACCCTTTCTTTACCAAAGTTTCCATGGATCTCTTACCCATGTAAGCTAATCTGCGATGCCACCTCTTAGTTGTATTAGCTAAAGTCTTTGATGCATCAACCTCTGCTATTCTGACTTGACCTTCAAGCTAATATAACCCATTGTTGAACTTTCCTACAAGTACCTTTTCCTTTCCTTTATAGAATGTAATACGAAAATCTTTTCCAATATAGTGACAATCTGATTCTTCCAGTTGACCATAAGAAATTAGATTTCTGCTCATGTCTGGTACATATCTTACTTCGCTAAGAGTGATAACAGAGCCATCTGGATTTTCTATTGTTAGCTTGCCTATTCCTTTGACTTCACATGCTGCATTGTTTCCCATTAACACACGACTCCCTTCTAAATCCTTAAAATCTGTATATAGTTCTCTTCTTGGTGTAATATGGAATGTACAGCCAGAGTTAAGTACCCATTCATCATTTGATGCTGTTAAACACACTGCAAAGGCTGAAGGTTCTGGGAGTACAACTGCTACATAAGGTGAGTCTTGACCTTTTCCCTGCTTCTTATTCTGACCTCTTGTGGACAATCTTTCTTCCAGTGGTTCTCATCTCCATATATCCAACAAGCTCTGGCATTGCTGCTTTGCCTAGGTCTAGATTGTGACTGACCCCTACTCTTGGATCTGCCATTTCCTTTTCCTTTGTTATTTCTATTTCCTGACCTCCCTTTGCCTTCAACATTTAATCCTTTTGAAGTCGACTTCTTCTTGTATAGTTGTCCCTTTTGCACTAAATTTGACTCCATTTTATATGCCCCAATTTTAACATCATCCATTGTTAAGGTATTCGTAGCGTTCTCGAATTGTAATGTGTGAACGAGAGGATCATATGATGCATGCAGACAATTTAGCAAACATATGGCTTGATCCTCATCTTGTATGGTTACTTTGAGACTTGCTAGATCGTTAACCAATTTGAGAAACTTGAAGATTCTCTTCTATTGACTTCTCTTCATCCATCTTGAAACACGAGAATTGTTTCTTTAGATACACTCTGTTTACCTTTGTCTCGGTCTGATAATCTCTTTCTAATGCCTTCCATTGACTATACGTAGTAGGCTCATGCATGATCTTCCTTAGAACTAAATCTGAGATACATTGTCCGAGTAAACTCCTTGCCGTCTTATCACGTTTAGTCCAGGTCTGATCTTTTGTAGACTTCTCAATCTTTACTTCTTTTCCTTCTTTAGTTGTATTCTCCGCAATTGATTTTTCTTTATTTTCTTCTTCAAGAATATCTACTAAACCTAATATCTCGAAATGAACCAACACATGATACTTCCACAATCCAAAATCTCCCTTTCCATCGAACTTCTCCACCTCAAACTTTCCCTGTGTAGGTTCCATAGCTAGTTAATAACAGATTGCTTGATCAGTTACCTGCAGAATAAATGATCAAGAATGAGTAGATTATCTAACCAACTATATATCCGTACCAATACACAATCCTAATTCTTGGATAAACTTGAAAGATTTAATGAAATTAAGTTCTATTTGATAGTAATGATTAGAATTCAACTCCCTGATATGTATTTTGATTGAATTTCTAATCGGAATTTTGGTTGTTGATCTATGGTTTCTAGTGAACGTGACTTGACGGTGAGCTTGCTAATTCTCCGAAGTAAACTTGAGGTAATTTCTCAAGATTGAGACTCTCTTTCCTTGCTTCTCCTGCAATCTGGTGTTTTATTGATTCTTGTGACATGAACTTCTTTAACAGTCACGCGTGAGTTTTCTTCAATCCTCCCATCATCTTCCGTTTATCAATTGATCGATTTGAGCTGCGCTCTGATACCACTTGTTAATGTAGATAAACTCAAGATCAGAAACAATGGCGATCTTCAATGGTAAAGAAGAACGAAGCGGATTTGAATCACGCAACCTCACAATCTCTCATGGATAAATGCTTGAAGGTAAACGAAATTAACAACACAAAATTATAGAGTTCCTCACTTAAAGTGAGTACGTCTCTCTTCAGGAATTGCTCTTGGAATTCACTAATCTCACTCTGTTTTTTGTGTTACAGGTAACAAAGAAGAAGATGAAGCTACAAGCTACAAAGAGAGAGATGAATCTAGACTTATATATGTCTAGATTCATGTAACAAACTAACATAATAGCTTATTGGGCTTAAAAAACTATTGCCGAATTAGGCTTAAAGAAATGTGGCTCAACTCGGTTCCATCTGTCTGAGATGTGGCTTAATGGATCTGAACCTGGCCCATATAGTGAGGTCTAAAATGAGTGACTAATCCAACACACTCCACCTTGTCGCTCATTTTGTCTGAGCAACAAACCCTAGCCACCTTAGACTCTCCATCTTCTTCTTCTTCTTCTTCCGTGAATTTTGATCTTGGTTTCCAATGAATTCCAAGCTCCGCCTTCATCTCCGATAAACCTTACTAAACCGTAAGTTATCTCTGCTCTTCTCAACTCTCTCATTTCTGAGTTCTTGAGTCGCTTAGAGCACCTTTCATCTCATCGATTTGTCTTCTAACCAGAATACTAATCGACTCCTTTTCTTCCTTCCCTGTTGAAACAGGTCTCGTTTGAACAGATTCGGGATCTTTGCATGTTGAAAGATGCATGCAAAGATCTAGTCTTGAGCTGTAAGCTCAAAACTCCTTGAGACTTCTCCTCTGTTGATGCTTGATCTTCCTCAATAGACATCGATGGCTTCACTTACCCAAGATTCCCTATGAAGCCACGATTTGAGCCCTAGCTCAAGTCTGAATCATGTTCAGAGTCTATAAACAAGCTTTGAACTTCTCACCAGGTATGACTTTCATTAACATATCCGCTGGATTTGATGATGTATGAATCTTGAGAACTGTGATTCAGTTATCTTTTATAACTTCTCTGATGTAGTTATATTTCACTTGAATATGCTTTGTTCTCTCGCTGCACATTCCGTTCTTTGCTAGGTAGATTGCACTTTGTGAATCGTAGTAGATCTCAACTGGTCCATGATTTAGTTTCAATTCTACACAAATGCCTTGTAACCACATTGCTTCTCTGGTTGCTTCTGATAATGAAATGTACTCAGATTCTGTAGTAGATAATTACTTCAATTTTTTTTTATATATATTGAAATTATTTCGTTTCAATTTATTTTATATATTATAAAACTAGTATGTTTACTATAAAGCAAATATATGTTTCTCTTAAATAGTAAAATCATCCGAAAATTGAATAAGAAAATATTTCTTTTATGTTTTTGTTTTGATATAGTACGATAAAGATAAAAAATATATTTTTTATAATTATCATAATCATTAATAATTTTTATTTCTATAGGAGTGTTATATCTATATAAAGCAAAGATAACTAATTTTAATCCGTCATAAAATTTTTATTTACCACAAACATTCATTCTTTTTTTTTTGTCAACATTAAATCGACAAGACCCGATCCATAGCCTAAAACCCACCCGTAAAATCTCTTTTTTTAAGCTTCCATAATGCAACGGGTAGGAATTGAACCTTGGTGCCAAGTCATTAGCTGGATCATCCTAACCACCAGACTGAAAGCAACTCGGTAAAACATTCATTCAATTTGTAGTATTTTTTCTTTTTTAGAAAGTCCTTTATTTATTTTTTATTTCTATTATAATGTCAACGTTAAGAACTTACCTACTTAATTTATTTTCATCACATAAATTAATCCAGTATTAGATTTTTATACAAACTAGGTGAAAATTGTAAGGTATCGAGATCATTCAAAATCAATTGAGATGGTTTTGGTCGATGAAGAGGTTAGTATAAAATTGTGGGTACACTAAAATAATATGTATTTTAAAATTTTGATTTACAATTTCTTTAATTTTATTCAAAAAACATGATAATGATGTTGGAGTAGCATATTATAGAAAAAAAATAATTTGATAGAGAGAATACCTAATAATTTTAAGAATATTTGATAAGTGGATGGAAAAAGTATTCAAGAGTTTATTTAACCAATACAAGGTGTTCATTTAATTTTGATGAATTTTAAGAAATGTCTTTTTTGACATGCCCCTTTTCAAAAAGTGCCCCCTCATTATCTCTCCCAATTTCCAAAGAAAATTGTATGTTTTAAAAAGAGGCATGTCAAAAAAGGCATTTTTGAAATTATCCCTTTAATTTTTCTATATACTTTTAAGGATATGAATCTATGACGATGAAAATTATGAGACTATGAAGATCATTCAAATCAATTGAGATGATTTTCGTATACAAATAAGTTAGTTTGAAATTGTGTGTAAACTAAAATATTAAGTATTTTCAAATTTTAATTACAAATCTTTTATTTTTATTCAAAAACATGAACCTATTGAAAATAGAATATCATAACATAATAATGTGTATAATATGATTTGTTAAATGAGAGGTTAATTATCAATTATTTAATGTATTATTTTTATGAAATTGATAATATTATACTTTAGTCTTAGAAATTTTTGTCTATAGAAATTTATCTTTCACATATCATATTGATTTTATATTTAATGTTTTTTATGTAATATCGATTATTAAAAAGTTGATACCTAATGTATAAGATAATTAAAATAATAATACTTATGTCCGCACGCATTTGCGGGAAAGTCACCTAGTTCTTAAAGGTTATCAAATATTTTTGGTATTTTCGGATAAGTTTTGGAAAAAGATTCCAATGTCTTTCAGGTAGATTTTTTTTTTTTTCGAAACTATTTGAAAGATAGTCGAAAGTGTGATAAATCAGAGCTGATATCTAAGAAAATCAAGTACATTATATAAGGAAAAGCCTTCAAAGCATAAGAAATCATTTTATTTGATTCGTAAGTTCTTACAAAATCTAAAACAAACAACTAATGCGAATACAATCTTAAAGATATAAACAAAAAACCTAATAGTAAAAAATATAGAGCTTAATTCAGACATGTTAAACAAATACGACTTGACCATAATGAGTCTAGCTTACTTTTACCTCATTCATCTACTCTTTTCCTAGTAAACCATCTCAAAAAACCCATTGAAGTATGTCGTCATATATTTGGCAGATAATACATGTTTACAAATGTCTTAAAATGAAGAAGACGTATTCTGAGAAGATCTCTGGATCTTCTTTAGTTCTTTGGCTACTTCGACCATTGTTGGAACCTCCCCTTTACAACCGAAGCATCTCAATGAAAGCAAAAGGAATGCATTAATTCCACAACATTCTGATTTCGACCATAGTCGGAACATTTTTGGATCTGCAATCTTATCGACTAATCTACTCTCTTCAATATATTCGGACATCCACATTGAATTCACCCAATGGATACCATCATCGTGGCCTTCTGCAAGCTCCTCAAATCTTTCTCTTCCTCCGATCAAAAGCATTAGCATGAACATTCCAAAACCATACGCATCAGTTTTTTCTGAGACTATGCCGTATTTCCAATAACCGGGCTCTATGTACCCAATTGCTCCTACAATACCATCCTTTCTTGTGGAAAAATCAACTTTGACAAATTTTTCTCCTTGTGGAATTGAGATGCAACAAGAGAAATTGCTCAGCTTCGCGACACCATCTTCATTAATTAAGATATTATCAACAGACATAAGCCTATATACAAAAGGAGTAGAGAAGGCAGTATGAAGATAAGCTAAAGCAGTTGCAATATCCTCTGCTATCTTCATTCTTCTTTTCCATGATACAATCTTTTTGAAATCTATCAAAGAATATTGTTTCTTTTCACCAAAATAAATCATGAGTGGATATTCAAGCTCAAGACAACATCCTGCTAATTTCATGAAGTTTTTTTGACCACTCACCATTGATGATATCGCTACGTCACGGCAAAAGTATGAATCCAATCTGTTGTCACATTTCCTGATGAGGATCATGCGGTAATTATCATTTATACCTGAATACCAATCACAACGATGAGATCGATTCCTGAAACATGATTAAAATTGCTGAAATTGTTTGTTGCTTTGAGGATGAGATCAGCAGAGAAGAATTTGATGGGATTGGATTTGCCATCACAACATTTGATAATATCTTCTAACAACATCTCCCCTCTCGTTCTACATAGCAACAGCGTTTGTTCCTTATAAATGGCTAGTTTCTTCTTCTTCTTCCACCTATCCATCTCAAAATCTAGCTATTAGGGAAAATAAAAAAAATTGCTTTGAAGATAAGGTAACCAAGATTGAAGACCTCACACTAAGTCAAAACGAATATTGAGTAACATATAAAGACATGTGTTAATTTTGACTTTCCTTAAATAAATAAAAAGACAAGTCGGTATCGCCAAATTTGACTTTCACACAAATAAACACAGAGATGGTCAAATATGACCGGTCTACTCAGATATTAATCTCCATATTGATTAGTATGAATATACGGGTGAAGTTTTCAAGAAGACCTTGTCTAAGATTTCAGTCTGGTAGTCAAAAGAATATTTAATTCTGGAAACTATTGAAGGCAATGGTATTCAACAGCAATCACATTGATCTCTAATTCTCTGTGGATGCTAATTAAATCCAACAATAAAGAATTTGTATTTTTGGTAAAATTAATATGCTAGAGCTAGACAATCAAAAAGAAGCCGAGGATATGTGAGTCAGTAATATTGCTCTCTTTACAAATCCTCAGACACCATAGATCGAATCTCCTACCATTAGTAGGAGCTGGATTAAAGGCTAGTTAACCAAAAAAAACAATCAAAAAGAATATTAATTTTAAATGTACACGTCTTCAGTATTTTCACCGATATTAATGGCACCTAATCTATTTACAAGCTAAAACGACAGCATTGACTAACGGAGGCATACAGTGTATACAATATATTACATGTTTTTGTATATCATTAATTTGTTAAATTACATGCATAGTTTGTTAAAAGTCGTTAGTTTGTTGAAACATGAAAACAGTATCCGCTTCTCAGATTAACAAATCTTCAAAAGAGATTATCTTAAGATAGCTTAAAGAGGAAGCAATAGGAGAGTCTATAAATAACAGATGAATACAGTTAGAGAAAAAGAACTTTTTTCTCTCGATCGAATTCACTGAAAATTACATTCTCTTCTTCGAAGTTTCAGCTTGTGGAAGGCGTGAATGATGCAAGGTTTTTACGATCTCAAATATCCTACTACATTATCATCGTTGCAATATAGAAAGGGTCAATCCAATGGGAGAGCAACTAACAATTAGGATGCGATTCAACTTATCTAATTCAAGCCAATTCAAATATTGATTATACTATCAACGTATTGAGCAAATAAACTAACAAACAACCAAAGCAAATAGGAACAAGAAATACAGAACCAGAATCAGATATCAATAAGGAGAACAGAAACAAAACAATACAAAGCACTAAGAGCAAGAGTAAATCAGCAGGATAAGCAGGTCTCAAGGATGAGAATCATGGATTAGTGAAGCTCCTTAATCTACCAAAGATGCCTAACAAAACTCAAACAGAGGTGATCTCCAGACAGCAAGTTCACAAGTAAATGAATCCATTCTCATGGCAAACAATCTTAACCAGACTACAATCAGACCTAATTCTCATTAACGAATTATAATCAAGAAGGCATGAAGAA
>OVAX01001487.1:0-44055 GCA_900406405.1 Lepidium africanum | reverse complement strand
TTGTGTTTTCTAGTTAAAGATTTGTTTTTGAAATGAGATCTTGTGAAAAGTTCTAGTTTTTTGGGTCTAATCTAGTTAAAGATAGAATCTTTTTGATATGATTTGTTTCAGGTTTCTGTGGAGTCTCCTGGTGGAGTCTTCTCGTGGAGTCTCCTGGTAAAGTCTTCTGGTGGAATCTTCTGATGGAATCTCCTGGTGGAATCTCCTGGTGGAGTCTCCTGGTAGAATCTTCTTATGGAGTCTTCTAAGGAGACTTCTGGTGGAGTCTTCTAAGGAGACTTCTGAAGAAGACTCATTATTTTCTTAATAATGTAGTGATGTTTCTCATTGATATCAATCAGGTTTGGTATAAGGTGGTTGTGCAGCATATTCTACAATACAATTGCATTATTAATTGCTTATTTAAAAGTTCTTGTCATTTTATTCACAATTACTGTCAATGTTGATTACTATTATTTTATGACTTCTCAGGTTCTAAAGCTGATTGAATAAGTGAATGAAATTTTTGCAAATGAGCTTGTCGTTGAAGCTGAACAAGGCATCTTACGAAGAAGTTAGAAGCTAGTGAGGAAAAATAAATGTTATAAAATCATGATTTTAACCTCAATAAAATTATTATGTTGTAATTTATGACAATGTTATATAGTCTTCTTTAAGGATTATGTTAAGAAAATTAAGAATTGTAATCATAAAAACCAAATCTTTAATCTTCGTTTTCCTTAACAAAAGTGAGTGTGCTAGTTTGGTAGTGATAGAATCAATGGAAATTCAAAGTCATATCCGACAAACTTTGTCTCAACATGAAAGCTTTATAATTTCTAGAAACCTACTAAAATAGTTACAAATTTGTCAACAACATGATTATAGTGTACTTACAAAGAAAAATATACACAAATCTTTTTGAGACATAAGCAACTTCACTTGAAATCTATACATCGACGCATACTTCGAGTTTTATATCACGAATGGTTCATACTAATTACGACAATGGACGGCGCTAAACAATAAAAATAAGCTAAATGAAATATGATTAGTAAATAAAACTAAACACGCCGGATAAAAACAGAATGGTATCAAAAATTCAAAATAAAGCACAATATTTCTATATATTATATATAAATATTGCGTGTATATAATATAGCAAGTTGTCGTGAAGTGAACACAGGTTATAGTTTGCTTTGTTGGTCCGTTTTTCATCTATAATGGAATCTTAGACGCTATAATTTCTTGCTACGATAATTAAGAATAAACTATCACATGGATGAGTCATTCTTGTTATTATTTAACAATTACTCATTCATCTTTTTTTCCTTTACAATTAATGTTTGGCTATCTTTAGGCAGCGTATAAGCAAATATGAGTATTGCGATGACGTGGTAAATTATGGAATAACAAGGCTTTACTAGATTTTGTTGCTAAATATAGTCAATTAAAGCAATATACATACATATGGTGTGACACAGATTTTGTGCTAGACGGTTGGACAATAAATGGATCCAAAACATCTCTTGCACTTGAAAATTGCAATGTGTCATTAATTAGTTTTTGGCTAGAAGTAGGATTTGAGTATTTCTTACTGTTAGCTGGATGATAATAGCTAATTGGTTTAAATGATATTTTTCTATAAGATCCGATATATAATTCAAAATAGAAATTATATAATGCGAATTTATGCAATTACGTAAAGTTTAAATTTAGTAGAAACAATTGCAGAAGCTCATTTACCTGAACTTTGATTTCAGGATCATCAAACTTTTTTAAATTGTTTCTAAATAATTTCGTTTTGGTTTGCAATAATTTTAATATAATTTGTTAACATACATACTTCCAAAACTTGATTATTAATATTAGGAATTTGTTTAGTTAGGTTTTAACAATAATGATTACTGTGTCTAGCACTGTTACGGGTAGATATGAGGTGGTAGATAATTTTATCAGGAATACTGACAAAAAAAGAAGAAGATAGAATTAACAGGAACAAAATATTCGGGGAAATTACGAAAATATTTAGAAATGCAAGACCTTTTTAATAAAACAATTTCAGGACAAATCTCCCGCCTTAAAGTTCCCTCCATATTTTTCATTTTCCATTTCGCTTTTCGCCTACCCACACGGACAAGAGTAACAGACTTCCTCTTGATCTTGTACTTACGAGTTAAGATGCTAGATCTCGGAAACATGTCTATGTCGACCTCTGTGGCTCTCACGTGTTGCCCTGCTTTTCTTCCGGCAGCATCAGGCCCGGAGTTAGCTAAATCGATCGATTCGCCAGAGAAACTACCCGAAGACTGCAATCGGAAGCAATTACCGACGCTTCCACCGGAAGAACTGGTTAGAGACATTAAGAATGCAAATGGAGTCACTGCTATTAGCAAGAAACAGAATCCGTCTGACAGAGTAAAAAAAGGGATGATTCTGGAAGATCATGTGAGGAATTGGGTCAAGAGAAGAGTGGATTCTGGGGTTTCAGAGTCCAAATGTTTTCTCCCTTTCCTTGTTGGCGCTAAGAAAACGGTATACTTCTATCCCTTTAGTTGTCAATTGTGAGTTCTGCAATGGATTTTAGTATATACTTCTTTTGTTGTGAGTTATGAAGTTTGTGTGATGTAATAAAATAGTATGGAACCTCTGATTCATATTTATCTTTTTTGGCCGTAGTCATCTCCGTGAATCATCTAGATATTGTTTGACTATCAGTTTATTATGTTAATTTTATCATTCATCGAAAATCTTGAAGTCAGTTAGTGACTTGTGAAGTTCTTAGGATTTATTGACACAATGACTATATGCTTTGGCGTCAGGTTGATTGTCTTGTTTGCCATAAGCCGCTGTACCCGGGAGAAGAACTATTGTGTTCTGTTCGCGGTTGCCAAGGTGCTTATCATTCGCTCTGTGCCAAAGGGAGCCTCGGTTTCTCTATTAATTCAGGCAAATTCAAGTGCCCTCAACATGTAAGATCCTCATTCATTGTTTAAGCTAAGGAATACTTCTTCTTTTTTTGGCTTGTTTTATATTCAACAAAGCATATCATAGATGTTAAGGGATATCAACCTTTTGCTACTTCTCCGGCTGTTACTTTGGTAGAAATGCACAGAGAAAAGATAGGCTATCGAATAAGATACTCAACCATTAGTGCTATGTACCAGTTATTAGGTAGGAATATAAATTGGATTAGTTTGATTGTGCGGTATCTTTCTATTGATCTGATAAAATGGAGTATGTAGGAGTGTTTTGTCTGTAAACAAAGAACGCAATGGCGGTGTGTAAAGTGCCCAATGGCGGCTCATGATAAGCATGCTCCATGGTTAAAAGAAATAATTCACTTGAAAGACCAACCAGGAAAAGCAGTTTGTTGGAGGCATCCAACTGATTGGCGCCAAGACAGCAAGGTCGATTGTTCAGTTTCTAGCATTTCGTAGATCATATTAGAAATTTCTTACAATCTATATTGTCATACAGACTTACAGGACTGATACTATATATGTTGGTTGAGCAGCATGCAGTTGCACAAAGTGAGATGGAGGTCAGTGTTTCTTTGTCACGTGCTCAAAAAAAAAGAAGTATCAATGTGATTGAAATTAGGTACATCTAGTGAAGGAAACTAATTCTTACATAGACTTGTCACTCGAAAACAAAAGAGGGAAGAGATTTGGAAAGCTGAAATACTGTCTCTTTTTTCTTGTTCACACATTTTCAAGAGCTAGGAAAGTAACTTTCATTTTCTTTGTTACAAATTTAGGAGGTCTTTTGCCAGTTGCCTTTGCCTTATGTTGAAGAGGATTTTAAGATTGACTTGACATGGAAAGATTCAGTTGCGAAAGATGATCTGCCACCTTATGTACACATCAGGCGCAGTATCCTTCGTACTTTCTACACAGCTTTTTTAATTCAGTATTATTGTCAATAGTACATTATTCTCATTTCTCATTACATTATTGTCTTTCCTTGACTGATTTAAGATATATACTTGGTGAAGAAGAAGCGTGATAATTGTAATGATGGTGTTGGGTGCACAAACTGTGGCCCTACTTGCTCTAGAAGCTGTGTTTGCAGGTATTTTTACCACTTAACCAACAAATCTTCTCTGTTAACAAGAAATCAAAATTTCGTTTGTATAGAGTTGTATTGACAAAATTCTCTCAGGGTTCAATGTGTGAGTTGTTCGAAGGGATGTGGATGCCCTGAAACTTGTGGAAACAGACCATTCCGTAAAGAGAAGAAGATTAAAATTGTTAAGGTAAAGTTGGTCTCTATTTTTTGATTCCTGCATTATACTCTTTTAGTCTTAAAGCGTCAGGTTATTGTTTTCATAGACTGAACTTTGCGGTTGGGGGGTAGAGGCAGCAGAATCTATCAACAAAGAGGACTTTATTGTTGAATACATTGGTGAAGGTAATTTATATTATTTTGTATCTGAGCCTTATGGTCTTAGTGGAAAGGAACAAAGTTGTAAGTGATTGTTCTCACTCCATCCACAGTGATTAGTGATGCTCAATGTGAGCAAAGGCTTTGGGATATGAAACACAAAGGCTTGAAAGACTTTTACATGTGTGAGATTCAAAAAGACTTCACGATTGATGCTACCTTCAAAGGGAACACCTCTCGCTTTCTGAACCACAGTTGCAACCCAAACTGTGTACTGGAAAAGTGGTAAAAGATACATTATTCCATATTAATATATCGATAATGCTCGAAAAAAAGAGAATTAGCCAGTTTAATTCTTGTAAATGTGGTTAAACAGGCAAGTTGAAGGTGAGATCCGTATAGGTGTCTTTGCAGCACGTCAAATAGAAGCAGGAGAGCCACTTACATATGACTACAGGTCAATTTCTAGACCATAATTTCTTAAGCAATCATAGATTCTGATACATTAGCTTATCTTCGTTTAAATGCAGATTTGTACAGTTTGGTCCTGAAGTGAAGTGTAATTGTGGGTCAGAAAACTGTCAAGGTTATCTTGGTACAAAGAGGAAAGAACCAAACAGTTTGGTTGTGTCTTGGGGAGCAAAACGCAGAAGAGTGTTTCACCGACCATTATCCCATAAATTGCAGCAAGATAGCTGCAACAAATCTGTAAACAATGTGCTATAATGTTTGTTCTCTGGTTATCATTGTCAAGTTATCTTTTGTATCACTGTAACTTCAATCTTCTTACGGGCTCACACAACAGTAATGAGCCAAATCGGATTTTGTATACTTCCAGACTACAAATTAGTCTTTTGTGTGATTGTGTGATTGTATTCATTCCAGAAAGTGGCCAATAGAGCCATTTGGGCTTAATTAGGCCCAAAGGATAAAGAAAGCCCATAAGGTATGTAATTAACCAAGGCCCAATGCATCAGTTTACTCTTTCTTTCAGTTTGATGAGTGAGTAACTGAACGGAATAAGTCAATGATTTGACGTGACGCAGTTGTTATTAACGGAGAGATAAACGGAGTTTGTTCAAAAGAGACTATCATCTTCAGTCAAAGACTAAAAGACATTTATGTCCCTCCTTTCTTTCTTTTTTTGGTATCTTTTTTTTTTTCTGCTTTAAAGCAGAAGCATAAGGGTTAAAACGCATCGTTTTTGTCCGGAGATCAATCGGTCGGAAAGCGGCTAACTTTTATTGCTTCCAGAATTTGTTCACTTCTTTAGTCTTTCCGACAAACCTCACGACAGAGAGATAAAGGACAAGAGAATCGTACATGGAAGACAAGGGGAGCGAAGAAGCTGCGTTGAACACGGCGGAGAAGCGCACGGTGGAGAAAGAGAAGAGTGATGAGAAAGTGGAACCGGAGAAGGAGCTGGGTCAAGGAGTGAGTCAACTCAGGGACGAGGAATCACTTGAGACAACTGATGCGAATATTAAAGATTTGCATGATGACGCGGTGCGAGAAACCCTAACCAAGGATCAGACTGAAGGTAACGGTTTATTTTGCGATAATTCAACTATGATTTTATTCGCAGGTATTTAATTTTGTGGAATTGATGTTTGTGTTTACCAGATGTTCGAGAAAATTCGCATGTGGAACCAAGTGGTGAAGATGTAAGAGAGGTGAAGGTGAGTTGCTGGAGACTGTCCTTTTCACTGGACTGAACATTTTCGCCCTTTTAATTTTCGCTGATTAGTAAAAGCTAAGAAATTAGACATAGATTGTGCTGGAAATCGTAAAAACGAAGTTTACATAATTTACAAATTCAGTTTAGTGTGTTCAATGTTGTGGTCAATGCCTTGTAAAGAAGGAAATTAGATTAATCTACTCGTTTAGTTATGATACAATTACGTGGGAAGATGAGTAATCATAATGGTTTAGTTTATCCTAATGGTTTAATCTTTGGCCAAGATCAATCTGTATTCAGGTAAAAGTGTAATAGTCTATATTAGTGTGATCTGTACACCCAAGTGTGTTTAGTTTCTTCAGCGATTTTGAGCTTTGAAATCACAGTCTTCAAGTCACAAAGGCATGTCTTTAACTGCTTTTTGTATCACATTTTCAGGAGACTTCCAGCGTCAAGGAAGTAAGTGCGATTGTGCCGTTTAATGGAGTGGAAGAAAACCGTGAGGTAGAAACATCTCCTTGTCTGACTGCATCGTCTGATTCAGCAATGATGAAACCTTCTCCATCTCCTTCACGAGGTCTAGCGCTGGTTTCAATTCCAACTAAACAAGAGCAAAGACCTGATTCTAGGGTGGTTAACAGATTGTCGGTGTCTCCTTGTCCGAGGACACCGGCTCGTGATGGTTACAATTGGAGAAAATATGGACAGAAGCAGGTTAAGAGTCCCAAGGGTTCACGGAGCTACTACAGGTGTACGCATTCTGCGTGTTGTGCTAAAAAAATTGAATG
The DNA here is from genome assembly GCA_900406405.1 of Lepidium africanum. Taxonomy (NCBI): domain Eukaryota; kingdom Viridiplantae; phylum Streptophyta; class Magnoliopsida; order Brassicales; family Brassicaceae; genus Lepidium; species Lepidium africanum. The sequence continues at coordinate 37,224 of OVAX01001487.1, read as the reverse complement.
CTCCAATGATTCAGGCAACGTGGTTGAGATTGTTAACAAAGGTTTGCATAGTCATGAACCACCTAGGAAGAATAGCTTCTCCCCGATAGAGGTTAGACCTGTATCAGCTGTCCGACCTATTTCAGAAGACAACGCAGTACTTTCGGAAGAGTTAGCAATAGTCCCTAGCGGTTCAGAGCCATCTGCTTCTACTAGAGAAAACATCTGTGAATCACCAAAAATCATTGAACGGAAGAGACATTCTGAGAACGAAACTGTGGAGGAACCAGATCCGAAACGAAGGCAAGTTTGTTGAATTTGGGATTTCTGTGTGAACCCTTCACTTCGAAAGATGAAATTAATCAACTTTGCTATTTTTTTTTTGGGGTTGTGTTTCAGACCAAAGAAGGATAGCTCGCAAAGTTCAGATTCTGTCTCTAAACCTGGAAAGAAAAATAAGTTCGTGGTACATGCAGCTGGTGATGTCGGGATCTCTGGTGATGGATACAGATGGCGTAAATACGGGCAGAAAATGGTGAAAGGAAATCCTAATCCAAGGTCTGAAAACTAAACGCATTACCCATTTCTTATACACAGAGTTCTTTCAATACCCATGAATGATGTGTGTTATGTTCCAAACATTCAGGAACTATTACCGATGTACATCTGCGGGGTGTCCTGTCCGTAAACACATCGAGACAGCAGTCGAGAGCACAACAGCTGTCATAATCACATACAAAGGAAAACACAATCATGACATGCCGGTGCCTAAGAAACGCCATGGTCCTCCTAGCTCCATGCTTGTGGCTGCAGCCGCCCCAACATCAATGAGAACCAAGGCAGACGATCCCGCTTCAGGCCAGTGCTCGGCTGGACGAGAAAGTGAGAAGCAGAGCAGTGAAGCATTGGATGTTGGTGGCGAGAAAGTGATGGAATCAGCTCGGACTTTGTTGAGCATTGGATTCGAAATAAAGCAGTGCTGATTATATGTATTTATGACAAAAGGAGTTCATCGACTCGATTTTCGCCATCTTTGTTCTTGCTATATAATAATTTAAGAAAACAAAACCCCATGAAGATAGCTATATCTATGATCATTATTATAGAAAAATCTGGTATGTATTTAGTAGTTACTATTTAAGGAGCAATTGAAATGTTCGATTACTAATTAAAGACAGTTTCTGTGTAAGTTAAAGTTATGTTGACGTAAATAACTATTGCTCATATTAGTGATATGCCTCTGGTTCATTTAGAGGGTCTTGTGGAACTTCAAGTGGACTAAAGGACGAAAACAAAAACCCTTTCTCTCTTGTCTGTGTAAACCCTAGTCTATTCGTGCTCTCCGATGGCGAGCCTTCGATGTCTTCGCGAGCTGAGCCGCCGCTCTACGACGGTTCTCTCTATTAATCAGACGCGGTCAATATCTTTATTTCATGGGATCAAGCCTTCCGGGACCAGCATTACTCATGGGACTGTAAGTCAGAATCAATCTCTCACTAGGGATTTTCCATGGTACCGTCTTTGTTATCGCTCTCAAGATCATCGTTTCTCTTCGAAACCAAGCGATTCTAATAAGGGTGAAGAAAGCAGTGAAGAAGAAGATGATAATGATGATGATGATTATGCTGAGGACTTGGAGGATTCGGCGGAAATGGAAGTAGAAAGGGAATATACACCAGCGGAGAAAGTGGAGGAGGCGGCGGAGATAGGATACAAAGTGATGGGTCCTCTCAAACCTTCGGAGAGACTCTTTAAACCCTATGAACCAGTGTTTGCCATTGTTCAGGTTTCGTCTCTGCTTCTTTTTGAGTTCATTTCACACTCTCTATTGTTGGTGATTGTTTATTGTCTTCTTGTAGATTGGTTCGCATCAATTCAAAGTAAGCAATGGGGATTCCATTTTTACGGAGAAATTGAAATTCTGTGACATCAATGATAAGGTATGCTAGCTTCTGTTCTCTCTTTCATGAAGATTGTATTGTTGATTTAAGGATTTATAATCGTTGATATCCTTGTCTCTTTCTGTCCCTTTATAGTTGGTATTGACAAAAGTTCTTCTTTTGGGCTCGGCAAGCCAAACGATTATTGGTAGGCCTATCTTGCCAGATGCCACTGTTCATGCTGTAGTTGAAGAGCATGTAAGTCTCTCATTTTCATTGTGTTTTACATATACTAGTGAAGTTGTGCATAAGAAACTATCGCTGTGATAGAGATTATGCATGTCTGAATCTTAATTGTGGATGAGATAAACTAATTCAAATCAGCTGCTAGAAAGAGTTAATATATCTTGAGGAAATATGTATGAAGAACAAGCTTCTTAGAGTAGTGTTCATCTATCGTTTACAGCATCTGATTGGTGAACAAAGCGTGGAAGTATTCACTCATGTACTACATCTGTCATTCTGGTTTTGTTTAATGAGTAACAGGCATTAGATGAGAAAGTGCTCATATTCAAAAAGAAACGAAGAAAGAATTATAGGAGAACAAGAGGGCATCGACAGGTATACTCCAATAACTCTCTATAATGTTATCACCTTTGTCATACCTTTTTAAAAATATCATTTCCTTATTGTTCAACACTTGTGTCCAGGAATTAACAAAGTTGAGGATAACTGATATACAAGGAATTGAGAAACCAGAACCAAAGATTGTCCATAAGCCTTCCAAGGCAGCTGATACAGAGCAAGGGAAAGCTGAGCTAGTTGCTTAGAGAGAAGATTTGATTTTTGTTGATGCTTATGCATCTCTCTTTTGCCTACGGCTTCCTTTTTTTTTTTCTGAGTTTATTCATAGAAAAAATTCCAGAGTCACTTAAAGAATGAAGAGTCCTTGTTGGTAGTTTAGTGGTAATTTACTAGGCTCCTGATATATGAAAATGTGAAAGCCTTTCACTATATCTTGTTTCTCCTTGTTTAATTTTGCTCTTCTTTGTATTTATACTGGCTTCAGGCTTTTTGGAACTGTTTGCTGTTCTTTTATCAGAAATAAAGCTTTGCAGAAAATTTGATCTAAAGTTAAAACATAAGTTGAAAAACAGAAAGAGTATCGGGTCGGGTGCGGACTCCAAATGGGTGGGCCGGGTCGGACAATACCAAGTAGGAGTCAGTTAAAGAATAATAATCGTCATTCGTCAACAAGAGATATAGCACACGGCGGTTTCTTCGCCTTATAAATATTAGAAGCTCAGTGTGCTTCTCTAATGGCCGTCACTATAGTTACGTCCTTTGCTACTTCTTCTTCTCGCTTCCATTTACGCTCCTTCTCCTCTTCTCCTTCATCATTCTCTTCGTGTTTCGCCCGATTTCAGTTGCCGCCTCGCCTGAGGCTCGCTTTCGCCGTTACGCCTCTCTACTGTTCTTCTAGAACCTTCATGGCTCATACACTCGCACAAGCTACTCTCGGCTTCACTCAGGCCAACACTGTCGATCATCCTAAGGTTCGCTTATGTATCATTTCGTTTTGCTACTGTGTGTCTAAACTCGATTTTAGTGACTCCTTCGTAGATTCTGTGCTGGCTTGATTGTTTATTCTTTGCTTTACTGTTTCCGATTATGAAGATCCATAGATTTTCTTCTACTTGAGAGCGTTTAGTTCAGATTTCGTATAGTCAGACATTTCGTAATCGTTTGCGTTCTAGTTTTTTTGTATTAATTGGATTCCAACTCGTCAATTTTCGGTGTCAGATCTCATTCGCCGCGAAGGAGATTGACGTGACGGAATGGAAAGGTGACATACTTGCCGTTGGAGTGACGGAGAAAGATATGGCTAAGGACGCGAACTCGAAGTTCGAGAATACGATATTGAAGAAGCTCGATGCTCATTTGGGTGGAATTCTCGCTGATGTTTCATCCGAGGAAGATTTTTCCGGGAAACCTGGCCAGTCTACAGTTCTTAGGCTTCCGGGTCTAGGGTCAAAGCGGGTAGGTTTGATCGGTCTTGGAAAATCTGCCTCATCTCTTTCGGCTTTTCAGAGTCTCGGTGAGGCTGTTGCTGCAGCTGCAAAAGCTTCTCAAGCTAGCAGCGTTGCCGTTGTTCTCGCCTCCTCAGAGAGTGTTTCCAATGAATCCAAGCTCAGTTCTGCCTCAGCTATAGCTTCAGGTGTTTGTTCCTTTTGTTTTCTTTTGATGTCTTCTATCAAATACAAAAAAAAATGTTTTTGTTTAATTTCCATTTTTTTAAATTGTATGGAATTGTCGTTTATTTGTGACAGGCACAGTGCTTGGTTTGTTTGAAGACACTAGGTATAAGTCTGAGTCAAAGAAACCATCTCTCAAATCTGTGGATATCATTGGCTTTGGAACTGGACCTGAATTAGAGAAGAAGCTCAAGTATGCTGAAGATGTTTCTTATGGTGTAATTTTCGGGAAAGAGCTTGTTAATTCTCCCGCTAATGTTCTCACCCCTGGTATGGATTGTTTTTAGAGAATGAGTTCTTTAAGATTTTTTAATGCTTCTTTATTATGTGAGCATCATGTCCATGGAAGTTTATTACGAAATTTGTCTCTAATCTGTTGCAACGTTGTACCTTATAGCTGTACTAGCTGAGGAGGCCTCAAAGCTGGCTTCCATGTACAGTGATGTCATGACTGCAAACATCTTAAACGAGGAGCAATGCAAAGAGTTGAAGATGGGTTCGTATCTCGCTGTTGCTGCTGCTTCAGCTAATCCACCTTATTTCATACACCTTGTCTACAAACCTTCTAGTGGCCCTGTCAAAACCAAGCTTGCTCTTGTTGGAAAAGGATTGACATTTGACAGGTAATCACTAGATTAGTTGTCTTCTGTTTGCTGCACTTATCTTTTTCTTTTCATACTGACTAATTATTTACCATATGTTTATTTGCATACTGATTGGTTATTTACCATATTGGTTCTCTTCGCAGTGGTGGCTACAACATTAAGACTGGGCCTGGGTGTTTAATTGAGCTTATGAAATTCGATATGGGAGGTTCAGCTGCTGTTCTTGGTGCTGCAAAAGCCATTGGTCAAATTAAGCCTCCCGGTGTTGAGGTAAGTTTATTACCAGGAGATTAAGTTTCTGAGTTAGGTGAATGTACCGAACTAAATTCTTCATTGCACAAATCAGGTGCATTTCATTGTTGCTGCCTGTGAGAATATGATAAGTGGTACTGGAATGAGACCTGGAGATGTCATCACAGCTTCAAACGGAAAGACAATTGAGGTATCATGACAACGTCTCCAATATGAGTTCAGCTTTATAAGTCTGAGCTTTCCATTGTTATCTTGATACAGCAAACTAATTGTTATTGTGATTGTGATTGGGCAGGTCAACAACACAGATGCTGAAGGTCGACTAACACTTGCAGATGCTCTAGTTTATGCTTGCAACCAGAATGTTGATAAGGTATTGTTTGAAAGATATTTCATTTATTAATGGGACATAAAAGTTAGAGGAGGCAAACATTCTTTCTGTTGGTTATTCGTTTGACTTGTGAATTATACTTGCAGATTGTTGATCTTGCAACGTTGACGGGGGCTTGTATTGTTGCTCTCGGATCATCAATGGCAGGTACATAGAGTTGTGTTAAAAGTAAACAGAGTAACATTCACTCGTAAAAATTGAATATCGGTTTGTTTGCTGCAGGCATATATACGCCTAATGATGCGCTTGCAAAGGAGGTGATTGCAGCATCAGAGAGGAGCGGAGAGAAGCTATGGAGAATGCCACTGGAAGAGAGTTACTGGGAGATGATGAAGTCAGGTGTAGCGGATATGGTCAACACCGGAGGCCGTGCAGGTGGATCAATCACCGCTGCACTTTTTTTGAAACAGGTGAGAATTTGATGAGAGTGGAAACAAAAGCACACACTTAAATACTTAACTGTTCTCTAACTAAGAGCCGGGTTTGGTTAATGGATGCAGTTTGTGAGCGACAAGGTTGAGTGGATGCACATAGATATGGCTGGACCAGTGTGGAACGAGAAGAAGAAAACTGCTACTGGGTTTGGAGTTGCGACACTTGTTGAGTGGGTACAGAGCAATTCTTCTTCTTGAGATGAAACCTGAGGATGATCATTGTGCACTGAGTGATTTACTTGTTAGATCGATGATTGTTCTTAGTTTCCCTGAAAACCAAATAACTCAAAGTTTAATAAAGATTCTTTCCCCCTTTGTCGTCCCTGAAAACCAAATAACTCAAAAGTTTAAAAAAGATTTTTTCCCCCTTGTGTGAATTCTGACGCCCAAATCTTAGTTATCCATTTTACGTTGTATCTTCTCTTTTCGTGTTGGTTATCATATCCGATTCACTTGTTTATTTCAAAGAGACAAAAACTATTTGGAACAAAACAAAACAATTTTTTTTATATTCTCTCTTTTGTGTAAGTTTTAGCTCAAACCAATAAGGTTCCGAGTAAAAACAGAGCTCATCTGCACAACAATCAGCATTGTTCAAAGCTTAAGCAAGACAAGACATGTTTATCCGCTTTCCTCTTGAGCAGGAGTGGAAACAGGAGGAGTAGGTTCAAGCATTCTTACAGAACGAGGAAGCATAAACTCAGCAAACACAGGGTAGTGAGATGAAGGATAGAAGTCGTTGATCTTATCATTCACCACCTCACACATTACAGGAACTACAGATCTACCTCTGTAGAGTATCCAATCGGTGTGTAGATCTTGTGTCTGTCGGTCCCAACACAGGCATAAGGCTCTGAAGACCAGCTTCAAGAACTCGGCGGTTCCCTGCTTGTCACCTGAACAAAGGCCAGAGATGTTTTGACAGAGAAACTCCTAAGATAAAACGATTCTAATGGCTCATGAGATGGTGAAAATGTTTCAGTTTGTGTGTACCTTTGAATTTATGGTATGTTCTTATGAGAGCAACGTTTTTTCTTACTCGCGCACTTGGCCATGCGTCTCTCATGTCTCCTACCACACCGTGCTCTCTGCAAGTTGAATGAATACCCAAAAGCCCATTTTATCAGCAGTCAAATAAGTAAATATGCTTAAAGCTGAAACTAGTTAATCAGTGTGTGAAGAATAGAGCAGTTATTACTATTGCATTACCTAGGAGCCTTAAAAGGAAACTCAAGAGGATTGGTAAAAAGTAATAAATCTTGTGAAGGTAAAGATTAAAGTACCTAGATCTGCCCAGCAGAAATCGCCCTGTTGTTGATTCCTTTTGTGTGTTAAATCCTCCACAGTACACAACCGGCAAGGTGGGGGGTAATGATGCTATATGTTGCCATGTGAGTAAAGCACTTCGCCTACGGGCACGAGGGCTGATTTCATCCAAGTTTGTGTTGACTATCTGAAACGAAAAACCTGGCGGCTCCACTCCTCTCAGTTGAAATGTGTGGGCAGCTTGTCAAAGAAAACACAAAATACAGATATATTGGACAAAAGCATCAAAACCCATACACTAATCTAATTACAGTTTGGCAAATATCAACCAACAAGTAATCAGGATATGGCCCATGTTGCTATACAAGGAACTGCAGAACCCCAAGCCGTGCTTCCAGGGACTGAGGGAGAGTCTGACAACCAAAAAGTTCCCCCTTCTAGCAGCTCTACCTTCGATTAGCATAAAGTATACTATCAAGCTGGGAAATTCATTATTAAGAAAATGTTGTTCTTTTTGTTTATCAACCGGATTAATACTTTTTCCTTGTTGTAGAAGATGGTGCAATGTTCATCGTTAGCATCCTCAGGCCCTTTTCTAGATATGCCAAATTGATCATAGGCTGCAAGCAAAGAATATTATCATCTCTCCTTAGTTCAAGGAAACAATGCAAATTGGAGTACCATCAAGGAAAGTGTAACCAGAAGCTAGCTCAGTGATTTGCAGTTAAACAAGCAGTAACAAAAACCAGATAAACGATGCCAAAGTCATCTCACAGAAATCACTGCGAGGAAGAGATCGTGAAAATATTATGCAATACCAAATTGAACTTGGTGTAGAGAAGGATACTGCAAGGATACTGCTTGACAAATTGACTGTAAAGATATAGGCAATACCAATAGATCCTAAAAATAGAATTGAATCTAGATATCAATAGAATCACATTGTAAACTGAGAAAAGATTAGTGGACTTGATATCAAGATTCAGACTGGTCTATCAATATTATGAAGCCGCTCATATATATAATCTGATACATTGCTACATACAAACAGAGTTCGATTACACCTAATTCAAACACCATTCAAGCATAAATTTGACTTCCAGAAATCAAAAGAGATAAGAAGTAAATATACCTGGCAAGCCCTGCTGAAGGTAATCCAACTGTGACTGCACACCTAATCAATGATAACAGAAGATCAAAACAAAAATCACAAGTCATTTTCCAGCATTTCTCGAAGAAAGAAGAAACTTGAACAATATCAGATAACAAGAAAAACACATACTTCTTGGAGAAAACTAATGAAAACATACCCAGATCACCAAAGAATCAATAGCATTGGATCATCAATGTAAAGATCTAACGAGCATTGATCCATTTTGGCTAAAATGGATTCCAGGGGAAGGAAAGAATAGACATACCTTGTTGAGTGCAGAGAATGATGGGGGAGTAACTGGTGATGACAGTAAGACACAAATCCTTCCTTTTCTGCCATGAATTAGGGCTTTCCTCAGGTTGGTCATCGTGAAGATTGAATGTCATCACACTCAAAGATACACTCATCGTTTTTGTCTCTTTCTTCCTTTTTTTTTTTCGTCTTTTTTTTCTTCCTGTGTAGACGAATTAAAGGAAGAGTATCTTCACATCAGAAGCAACTTATCGTCGTGACCTACATGAATTTCAATAATTTAGTCAAAAGTGACATATTCTAAGATTAAGAATGTGAATACAGCTCAAAAATCAAAGAAATCAATCAATATATCATATATTATAATATTATTATATTGAGACTCCATCGCTAATCAAATACTAACCGTTCTTCTTTCAGAGTCTTAACAACAGCGAAGACTGTGGAGAAGAAAATAAAGTCTTTAACATTTGACGACAATAGCCGGAAAATCTGGGATAGTCATAGGCTTGGATTATACACTTGAGCAAAATTCCATTTTCCTCATTAAAATTGGAAACTTTTCTCTAAGACGCTTCATCAACATGTAAATCAGCAACATCATAAAACAAATCGGAAACTGAAGAGTAAAAATTCCTTTGGCGGCTTTAAATTTGGTCCCTTTTCGAACCCGAAAACATCGGATAATTATACAAAAACATAAACCCAGTAGAGTAAAAAAAAAAATCAGGAAGTTTTAAACGTCAGACTAAACCGTATTTAACCGGACGAATTATGGTAATTGGTAGGTCTGGGTGTTCGGCCGACCGGTTGGTATCAGTTCTGTTGCTTCGAATTTTTGGTTTTTCGGTTTCAGAGTTTAAAGTTCATTCAGATTCAATTCAGGTTTAGTTCGGTTTTGAAACTATATAATATCAATGAATTCAGTTTTATATCGGTTATTTCACTCGAAATACATGTTTATAAAGAGTTCATATTAGGGCATGATTGGTAAAACATAAAATTCTAGCATGAAGAAGTAGAAAGATAGAAGATAGTAGAAGATGTTATATGCTTTTGATTTTAAGTTTATGATATATAATTGGCATAACGGTGAGTAATTAGACTTAAAATTATAAAACTAGACATAACTTATTTTTAGTAATCCGCAGAATATTAATAAACTAGGATGCTATATGCGCTGGTAGGGCAAATATATATGGATTTGTATGATTTATATAATCAATTTATTTATTGGTAATGATATGAGATTACAGATGGAGTGCTTTATTTCACATCATTTATGGTTTATTATATAATAAATTATTCAATTTCATGTCTATGCATGAGATATTAAAATTTTTCGTGTATATAAGTTAGTTCTGGACATTCGGTTTTTCGGTTCGGTTTGGTTCGTTTTTTTAGTTTTTTTCAATTTTCGTTTCTGAAAAAATAGTAACAAATGTGTACTTATTAAAATTCAGTTTTGGTTCCGATTCTTTCGATTCTGAAAATGTGGTAACCAATGAGTACCTATTAAAATTTGGGTTGGTTTCGGTACGGGTACCTATAGCCAATTTTTTAAAAACAAATTAAAAAATCTTTAAAAAATCATAAATTAATTATAAAAATTGAATATTTTAGTTTTTTAGTAATTTTGATCTAAATTGACTAACAAATTTGGATTTATAGTTCACAGTTTGGATATTTTAGATTATTAAATTCTATATAAATAATTCTTATAAAAAAAATATATAATTATATTTTATTTATTTTGGGTAACTATTTGGTTTTCGATTCCGTATCTATTCGGTTATGTTTTTTTGGTTCTTGAACATATGAATAGTTCGTTTATTTTGCCGGTTGTGTTTTGGTTCAGTTCTTTGTATTTTGGGTCGGTTCAGTTCGATTAAGATGAATAATATGATATTTTACCAAGATAATATAACACATTTAAAAAAATTTAAATAATAAATAAGTAAAAAAATTTGATAAAAGAAATAGTAAAAAAATACTCAACAAAAGTATTAAATTAATATACTTTTTTGAAAAAAAAATTTATTTTTATTTAATTATAATAGAAAGACAAAACTCCGATAAATAGTAGGATAATGGTAACTAACTTCTCACCAAATATCCTCATAAACTTGATTCTTCCCAAAATTTAAATACGACAACCCTCGTAACTATAAATATGCTTGGTATCATATCTAAGTTCAGAAAATATAAAATTGATCAAACATTAAGTTTGTACAATCTAATTTAATTTTAATGTAGTTAATTATTTGTTAGTATGCTTGTTAATAAAAATGAATATAGTTTCGTAATACATTTATTGATCTTATTGTTTCACTTAGTAGAAAGTTAAAAAATGATAACTATTATAAAAAAAGCTCAAATAGATGAATTTTCTGTTTGCTATATACGTACATTTTTTTCTTTTGAAATATTTGTATGTATGTACTGGGTGGAAATAAATTTGGTAGACATACTTATTGATCTGGGATTGAATAAGTCTTAGTCTTCTTTCGGATTGATCGATCTATAGTTTATACTAACTTATTTTCTATAATGATAGATGTTTCCAATAATAAAATCAATTCTTTTGTTTTTTTTTCTTGAATTCTTTTATATGAAAGAATATGTTATTATTACAAACTTTTTTTTTTACTATTGTATTGTTTTGAAAAAAAAAAGAAAATGTCAAGCTAAGTATATGCTAGATACAATAATTTTCTATATAAATTTTGTTTCTTTTTCTTCTGCATTTTCTTGTACTATATACAATGATTTAAAAGTGAAAACTTTTTTATACAAAGATATGAAACGAATTATAAGATTGAAAGACTTGTACCACTTCACCCTCATGATGGCTAACCTTTTTTATGGAGCATCAAAAGATCGAAAGACCCTTACCACTTCACTCACATCGGAATAATTTGATTACGATGACTCAGAATTGGGATAAGGCATAATGCATTAGTGTTGAACTAATACCATCTCTCATCAGTATATGAAACTTCACTCATGTACTCAATTTCATCAGCGACGTCTTCGTCGCTAGACATAGACTTACATGCACTAACAACTTCATTAGAACATGAAGTCCAAGATCTTCAAAAGCTTCAAGCACACAAAATCAACATGCTTGACTCATTCGTCTCTGCTACTACCTTTATCATGAACCCCTTCTCTAGGGTAATTGTTTGGCTTCTGGTGAAGAGTTGTCTTTGTATTCTCTCCAAAACTCAGCAATTTCTTTAGCTGCAATTACCATTTTATACATTCTGTAAAGTTATGTGTTAATGCAAAACAAATACAAGATCACAGAAGAAAAGGAATCTCGATCTCCACCACCTAAACTTTATAAACTTTGAACTCTCTTTTGCCTCTTTATATACGTTGTTCGTGTTCTTTCGAACATTCCTTACAAACTAATTCAAAATTGGACCAAGAAAAAGAACTATATTAGCAATAAAGTCCAAAGAAAATTGCAGCACAAAATAATTGTATAACAAATGGTTATAAAAACTAATGTATATCAAGTGTCTCTGCAATGTAGGTGTTCAATTATAACAATCCTTGAGCTTTGATGGTTGTAGACATATCAATCAATGGCAATACATAATTGTCACCTATGAACTGTATCATTGCACACACAAATCAATACACTTCTTACATAGAACATCGATACATAGAAAATATGACAAAGTGAAGAGCAATGAGCAGTAATACTCATCAGTATAAAGTGGAAACTCTATCACTCCATATTAAACAAAACCTTAGGATCCATAGTAGGGAACATACAGATTAAGGATGTAACCGAATCATCGCATTCAGAACCGATTTAAGATGGCGATCTGCAACTTGACCTCTTGGATGATGACTCGAAAGAATTTATCGTACCCGACCCGTTTACCATAAACTCCAGTAGACATTTGTAACACTGATCAATTATTGTAAAACCTTTCAAAAAATTTGACTTTTAAAGATAAGAAAAACAGAGGGGGGAAATAGAGACAGTGAATTACATAAGCCTAGAAAATACTAAAATCCCTTTCTTAAAATCGAATTGATCAAATCCCAAAGAAAAACATGACCTGTATGTATAATTTATACACTCTTTTCCCAAAATTGTCAAACTCAAGTCGATATACCAAAAAAAATTCAGAACTTTTAAGAAAATTGATTTTTGAAAGAGAAAAACCTGATGAAGGATGATGTGAAACCGGAAATATCGACTTCAACTTACAGTATCTAAAAAGAGAACCCTGATGTGAAGAAACTTAGAGTAATTGCAGAGGAAATGAAGAAACTTACAAAGGAAAGACGATTTCAACACTGATGCCTGCAATTACTCTTGCGTGGATACCTGCATTTTGTCTAGACATCACAATGCCTTTGTAGATAGAAAGCCTACAACGATTCTCAAGGATTTCCTGTAAATCGACCCACACTGTCAAATCGATTCTTGTAGTTTAATACATAATAATGGCTTCAGATTATACGAAGTACTAGTTTGATTTCTACAATATCTCATGTCCTAATTTCGGGAACTGACCTTACTTTCTATGAGACTTCAATAGCTTTCTGATTCAATATCTATAGATACAAAAAGGAAATCAACATATCATCTCATCATTGCATATTACATGATTGGTAATTGGAGAACAAGAACCAAAGTAAACACATTACTCGAGACTATAATATTAGCAGTATATAATCAGACTAACAAAGCTCATTGAACCCATTTGATGATTACTATAGCTACTAATCGAAAAAACTTCATATTAATTCATTTCAGCAACTAATCACAACCCTAAATAATCTTACATTTGCATTTGAAAATTAACTCACCCCATGACATCTTTGAGCTTGACCCTTGGCTTAAACGGAGTTTTAGCTTCCTCAGCCACATTGGCTTTTCCTTCGACTTCTACTGGGACTTCACTTTCCACAACATTCTCCACAGATGAATCAGTTTCACCTTCAGTACTCTCCTCAGCTTTAGCGACAAACTCTCTTCTCCTCATAGAATCGATGGCGAAACCAAAATTCGAACCGGAATTATTCAGAGAAACCTTAGAAAATGATGGTCTTGAGTTCACTGATGATGCTCAAAATGAAGAAATCGCTAAATTCTTCAACGACAAAGTAGGGATTCTCGGTATCATATGCAATGCCTATTCCAGGAAAAAGAAAAATCCACATTAATCAATACAGAATGCAAAGAATACTATAACGAAATTGAGTTTTCACGTGAAGAGGAAAGAAGAAGCTGAGGAATAAGATGAGAGTCAAATGGAAAATGGGAATTGTCATGACGTGACTGGAGTAGTGGCCATGGAATCACACTTTGCCATGGAATCTGAAGAAGATGATGACATCGGCTATTTCTGCTAATGAAGAGAATTGAGATTCTTATCTCTGCTCTTCTCTCTCTCCCCTCTAGAAAAATCTAATCCATGGCCGACAATTTTCCAGAGTAAAAATAACTGGCAATACATAGGTTAGTAAATTTGGGTAAATATGGGTAGTGTACAGGATATAATCATGGGTAGTTTAAAAGTTTATGTGATAGTGGATGAGATAATTGTTGCATAAAGGATTTGATTGTGAATTTTTAAATTGGGAACTAAAATGATAAATGTGAAAATAATGAGTTTAAGACATAAATTTTGAGAGGGTTTTTTAAAATTTTTTTACAAATTAAGGTTCATAAAACTGGATCCTCCGTTTTATTAAGTAGAGATGATAAAATTATATTTTAATTATGTTTAATACTAGATACTCTGAAAAATCTCATTTTAAAAGCATATAACTATTAATCATTATAAAGCTCTCTATGCTCTATTTTATGCTTGATTAAAATAATGTTGATTGATAATTTAGAGCATTATACTTCTTATTATATTCGGGTTTGGTATATTTCAAGTTTGGTTTGGGTTTGATTATTTAACTTGTAATAAAAAGTTACTTAGTTATTTGGATATAACTGAAATCTAAATGGTTTAGTTGGATCCGTTGGAGTTTTAGTTATAGTTAGGATTTCAGTAATAGTTATGGACTTATGGTACTTGGTCCGGATAAAAATGGGGTAATAATTGAGATTTTTTGTTGAAAACCGAATTAAACCAAAATCGAACCGAGATGTTTAATTGAAAAAGACGCAACGACGCGTTTGACGACAAAGGAGACGAAGATCCAAACACGGAGCTAAGCTTCGTCCTCGACTTCTCCTAAAACTATCCGACAAAGACAAAAGCTTGAAACGAAACGTAACCCTAATATTTTTTCTCAATCACCAAAAGGTCCGTCTCTCTCTCTATGTATCTCTTTCTCTGACTTGACTCCTCCAAATTCGGATGATTTCCCGTTTCGAATTTTCAGAGACGAATCGAGAAGGGGTCTCCTTTTCTAAATCCTGTTTTTCTTCTTCGTCTCTATCCCTCTCATGTCTTCTCAACTCGCCGACTCTCATCCAGGGTTGTTGGTGTCTCAAACCCTAGATTTTGATTTTGGTTTTGAAATTTCTCATGCTTCTTTCGTTTCGGATCTCTCTCTGAATCAGATTACGTCTTTTGAGCTGTTGTGCTGCTCTTCAATTTCGTCTCCGTTGCGTTGTATGTATCAAATATGAGTGATAAGAAGGTAATTACTAGCTTGATGTTTGCTACTAAGTTTCTTAATTTATGTTGTTTCATATAACGTTGCGTTAAGATTTAGTTTTCATGGTCTAGAACGATGCAGAGTTGCATTGGAGCTCATGAAATGTATTTATAAAGAATGAGATATTATGTGATTTTGATTCTTGGAGATGGTGTTGTCGTCGTTGCTTTAGTGCTCTACTTTAAAAGGGGAAAATCTAGTATCTTCCCATTGATCATTAGTAGTTCATATTGTACTTATGCTTGTTTAACTGACACTTGCTGTATTTCTTTTGTTCGTGACAGGTAATTGTGTTTGGATCCTTTACAGAACATGAAACAAGATCATTCCTTGAGCCGACGAAACCCATTAAAGTTCCTCAGAATCATAAAGACAAGTCTGTGGAAAGTATACAGTTTGGCTCCTTAAATCTTGCTGGCGAAAATTCTTCCGTGAATACTAATGGCGAGTTGAAGAAAGGTCAGGCTGATGTGATAGTTAAATTTCGACCCTCCAGCTCTCATACGGAAGATAAGAGCTTCCAATCCGCTGGTTCTCAGAAAGGGCTTGATGCTTCTGTACCTGCCAGTTCTGATAAGATCAATTATAATGATGCAAAGCTCCCACCAACAAAGTACTCTTCTGGAGTTCAAGAGCATGTGGGAGAAAATGGAATCATAAAAGAGGTCTCTGAAAGAAAATCGCTCAACAATGGTGTGGCGGTGAAAGCAGATCATGCTGGTTTGGATCATTTGTCTGTTTCAGATGTTGAAAGTTTATCATTGTATAAAGCTTCTAGCTCCAAATTCCAAGCTCTAGACAGTGAAATTGTGTCAAGTGACTCTTCAGCTGGCAGCTTACCAAGAAGGACGGTTCCTACTGTATCTGTTCCACCCGTTAAAGACTTCACCCCAAGAGGATTGATAAACGCCGGAAACTTGTGCTTCCTCAATGCAACTCTGCAAGCTTTGCTTTCGTGTTCTCCTTTTGTGCAGCTTCTCCAGGGAATACGACTTCAAGATATTTCAAAGGTATCTGTATTGCTATTTTTATGCTACCTCCTATATGCGTTTTCTTATTGTGGTTGTGCCATTTTTCTGCGTTCTCAGGCGGAGTCACCAACTTTAGCAGCATTTTCAGAGTTTATCTATGAATTAGATGTGCCAAGCAGTTCAAGCGTCAGAAATAACGTTGCCGTTGTTGAAGCTGGTAGACCTTTTACACCTGCCATGTTCGAGGGGGTTCTTAGAAATTTTACCCCAGATGTACTCAACAACATGTCTGGTAGGCCAAGGTTTGTGACCTTCTTACACAGTTAAGTTTTTCTTATGTTTCCTCTGTTTTATTGGTTAATCTATATGTCCCCAACATTTGTGCTTATATTGATAGGCAAGAAGATGCTCAGGAGTTTTTGAGTTTTATTATGGACCAAATGCATGATGAGTTGCTGAAACTCAGGGAACAATCCCCCAAGATTACTGCTTTTAAGTCATCAGTTATTTCTTCTGGCAATGATGATGATGATGATGAATGGGAAACGGTTGGACCCAAAAACAAATCAGCTGTGACAAGGACACAAAGCTTTGTTCCTTCGGAGCTCAGTGATATATTTGGCGGGATGCTAAAAAGCGAAGTAAAGGCTAAAGGTATTTGTATTCTTTGTAATTAAAATTTATTTTCAAAAGGCACAATAGAATTTCTGTTTCATCAGACACTCACATGTTATATATGGAGCAGGGACCAAACCTTCTGCTACGCTACAGCCATATCTATTACTTCACTTGGATATTCACCCGGATGCTGTAGGTGACATAGAAGATGCATTGCATTTGTTTTCTGCCCCTGAAGATCTCGAAGGGTATCGAGCCTCAGTCACTGGGAAGGTAACAAGCTATTTTTCTTCTTGTTTTGTAAAGCTATGGGATGGTAGGACCGTAAGTTATTCTTGTTTGATATGGATTTATTATAATAACTGCTCCATTTGGTTGTTTGAGCTCTTTTATTTCAGGTTGGTGTAGTGAGCGCTAGAAAGTCGATAAAGATAAAGACACTCTCAAAGATAATGATTTTGCACCTAATGCGTTTTAGCTATGGAAGCCAAGGGAGTACTAAGCTGCATAAACGCGTTCAGTTTCCCCTCGAACTCAACTTACACCGTAACCTTCTTGTTTCTACATTCAATGAGGTATAAAGCTGAAACAGACGTGTCTATGCTCTCTCTCTCTTTAAATATATATATGTGATATCCCTCTGTTGATCAACCACACAAATTTCTTCTTGTAGGGATTAAGATATGAACTTGTGGCCACTATTACCCACCATGGAAGGGACCCCTCGAAAGGACACTACACCACAGATGCTCGACGAAAGAATGGTCAATGGCTAAGGTTTGATGATGCATCTGTGACCGCCATAGGGACAAAACAGGTATTGCACGACCAAGCCTATGTCCTCTTCTACAAGCAAGTGTAAGAGAATTAAAGGCATCAAATTCCCATGGTCGGAGAAAGGAGAGTAAACATCTTTGGCCCTTTTAAGTTTCAGTCACGGTGCTGCTATATACTTCTCATATTAGAACTATGAATGAGGGAATCTCGATAGGTAAATAGTTTTAGAGTACCTGGTTTACACTGAAAGTTTTGTTTTGATTCCTTGAGAGTTGGGTGTTCAAATCTTATTACCTTACAGACTTATCATTCGAAAATTCATGTTTTTACTTTACCCATCATTTTGTCATGACATGATCTTATTTATGGTTAAACCAAATCAATTAATCATGTTGTGTTGATGGCATGTCAAAATCGGTTTGAACATTCGGTTACTATAGATCATAGTTTGACAATCTGGTTGTTACTGCAAACTATGATTCAGTGGTCCAGTAATCCATGTAAACAGCATTGAATCTCGACACCATATAGTTTCTATCTTTTTAAGTCTTACAATTGATGTTATTTATCATTTAAGAGATTACAAGAGTAGATTTTAGTGGGAAAATAGTAAAAGCTCCAAAACACAGCACAAACAATTCAATCCACAAATCCTTAGCTCTCAAGTTCTGGTCTCAAATCTCAAGGCACAATGTAGCCTGCCACATGAGTAACATCAACACATTAACTTGTAAGTTTCTACAATCGTTTTTACAAAATACTACTAACTTTTTAATTAATATTAGACTTACTTCCACACTTGGTACCATGAGCTAGAGGCTTGCCACAAAAGGCAGTGACATGAACAACCTTATCCATGTCTATCATTTTCTGAACTGAGTCAGTGACACGACCACATGCGCAAGGGATGTCTGATCTCTTAACGACTCTGCAGCACGCTACGGACGGGTTAACCTTTGGGCCTGGACGCTGCACGTAGACCGCACATTCTTTCATCAGACCTTCAATATCTCCTTGGCACGTTCCCTGGCCTGAAACTAGTAGCGTTCCTAAAATCACAAGGATCATTGTTTGACCAATCAATACACGAGAAGCTATCATTTTTTTTGGTTAAAGAGAAGTAGTAGCCTTGAGTTTTTGGTTAAAGGAAAGGTGTCTAGGGGTTTAGGGTTTTTATAGTGACTTAGGGGGTTTAGGTTTGTGTTGCATGTGAACTTTTTCTCATTTTCATTTTTATCTTCATCTTTTTCTATTGGTTTCATGTGACAAAAGACTTGTTGGATTCTGATGAGTTTCCTCGTAAATACAAATACATGGCAACCAATGCATGAACTTAAATCTGATGTAATATAAATGATAGATAAGTACTAACTGCCAAAAATAGTATTTTTATTCCAATTTGAATTTCTCACACGCTCCTTATTCTAATCTTGAATGCATGAACTTTTGAATCGATTAACCAAGTGATGATAGACTAGTCATTTTTTTGTGATAACGAAGGTCTAATGATGCTTCAATGTCGGAGATTCTGGTCTCAAGTAATGGATTATGCGGAATCTCTACCGATTGGAATTGATGGTTATCTGGAATCTCTCAGTTTACCAAAAAAACTTTTGAATCGATTAGAAATCTGGCTAAACCAAACCAGACATTTTCATAACATGTTCAGATATTAATCTATTAAGATTAGCATCCGACGGCTGTGACATGAGCATCTTTCTGAGCTGGTCCCA
This sequence comes from Lepidium africanum, assembly GCA_900406405.1. Taxonomy (NCBI): domain Eukaryota; kingdom Viridiplantae; phylum Streptophyta; class Magnoliopsida; order Brassicales; family Brassicaceae; genus Lepidium; species Lepidium africanum. The sequence continues at coordinate 18,010 of OVAX01001487.1, read as the reverse complement.
CTATGTCCCAGTTAAGTTTCTTATGTTTTGTTTACATGAAGTGCAACGAAGTGATTCAACAACATTTGTCTGATCTCAGTTTCTTATTCTCCAATTCGATCGAATTTCGAATTTTTCCATCCAAGTTCGGTATTGAGCATTCGTGGTCTTGCGAATAGTAAAAAATGGCGGAAAATTGATTCTAGCTTAACGGGGAACAAGTCCAATCAATTCTCTCTGCTTTTGGTTTCAAATCATTGAATATCACCTAATTTTCAGAAATCAGAAGAAAAGACAAAACTTTTCAAACAATTTCCCATTGATGAGTTTATCAAATGATAGGATCAGATTTAACGTTGGTGGCAGAATTTTCGAAACGACGGCGACGACACTCGCAAACGCAGGTCGCGATTCCTTCTTCGGAGCATTGTTCGATGAAAATTGGAATCTTTCGTTATCCAAGGAGAAGGAGGAACATCTCTTCATCGATCGGAATCCAGATTGCTTCGCTGTTCTTCTTGATCTCCTACGAACAGGAGACCTTAACATCCCAGCTAATATACCAGAGCGTCTGCTTCACAAAGAAGCAATGTTCTATGGCTTAATTGACCACTTAAGAACCGCTAAGTGGGGACCATTTGATGGAAATAGACTCCACCTCTCTCGCTCTGTCACAGGCATCGCTCCGGGAGATGGAACAGCGATAAGAGCTGGTCCAGACGGTGGATGTTGCGTTGCTCACGGGAGTGTTGTTCATGTGTTCGATTGGATGCTTGAGGAGCATCCTACTATTAATTTGGATTACCAGAGAGTGAATGACGTTGGCTGGATTGATTCAGGAAACATTGTACTCTCTGCTTGCGAGAGGTTAGGAAGAGGAGATGGAGGAATGGGATTGTTTAGTTCATCTTCTGGAGAGCTGAGATATAAGTTTCAGGTGAGTCATGATAATCAGATTAAGAGTTATAGTGCAGGAGCTTTGAGTTTTAGTCCTGATTCTAAGATCTTCACTAGTTGTAAAGGAAGAAGTAATGAGTATGGAATTGGAGTTTGGGATCAAATTACTGGAAAGCAAACAGATTTCTTTTACGAGAGTCCTGGTTGGTCTTTAGGAGATGCTGATAAGCTGCAATGGTTGAATGGTAAGAACTGTCTTCTTGTAGCAACTTTGTTTCCAAGGAAAGATAACTGTTATATCAGCTTGTTGGATTTCCGGAACAAGAACATGGTCTGGTCTTGGTCTGATATCGGGTCTCCTGCAACAGTGGATGAGAAGAGGGTGAGAGATGCAATAGCTATGGAAGAGAGCAGTTCTATATGTGTGGTGAATGAGTTTGAGGATTTAGGATTTATTGATCTTAGGATGTGTGGTGGAGGGAGTAGTGTGAGGTGGAGTTCTAGAAGCAGGTTGATGAAGAGCAAGATGCCTGATGAACCGTGTTACCCTAAACTCGCTTTGCATGAAGGCCAGCTCTTCTCGTCCATGAATGATTCCATCTCTGTGTTCTGTGGATCAGATTGGGTTTTGACTTCTAGGTTAAAAAGAAGCTACGGTGGCTCCATCTGTGATTTCTCCATTGGAGGTGATCGGTTGTTTGCGTTGCATAGTGAGGAGAATGTGTTTGATGTGTGGGAGACTTTGCCTCCTCCCATCATCTGATTCACATTTTGCAGTCTTGCCTTTTGTCTGGTCTGTCTCTGCTACTTCTGGTTTGCTTCTTTTGTTTATGTTTTAGGTTTGTTAGAAAACTATAGGATGAAAAAATACCGAAAATAGCAATAGTGAAGAGAATATAAAGATAGAGAAGCACATGATCATAGTTTTGTTAGGATTTGATATTGATACTAATCAAGTTTCCAGTTTCAGATTGTGTTTTGTTTTTGCCCTTACAAGACTTTTTTCTCATTGTAAGAAATTAATCCTCTTTTGAGTTTTGACCTTAAGCTTTGACTGCTTTCCTGGTGGTGTGAACTGTGACCAGTCTCAGATTTCTATGGTTTGGGATTTGCTCCCTTGGTTTGGGACATGTGAGTGTTTGCAACTACTGTTATCTTTTGTAGAACTGTGTATGATTTTGTTTTTCCACTTTCCTTAAAGATGTCCCAAGAAATTTGCTTTAACTTTATTTCCTCTCTTTACTTTTTGCTTTGGCTTTTTTCCTTTACTTTCTCGGGAATATTGCAGGCAAAACAACAAATGCGAACTCAATAAGTTGGTGACACTAACCTCTTCAAAGATTCCATTGCACCAAGTTTGCTCATCAAATTTCAGTACATTACAAATTATATTAGACTGTTCAATCTCCATTCCATTCTTATAGCTAAGAAACTGAAAAAAAAAATGCATTTGCAGAGACAAATTTGGACAGTTTCTCTTCTGATAAGATTGTAAAGAAATTAACAGTATAAGGCATTGGTGAAGTGCTACAGAAGCTTGTCGCTTGAAAAGCTTACATATAAAATCGGGGACTACAAAAAGATATTGAGATTTCAAAAGACCAATTCGGTGGCAGCTGGAAATCAGGCTGTGTAGTTAGGCATTGCTTTCTTGAGGAAGGTTATTGGCTGAGAGTCTTCAGGGGCTAAGCGGTCAAACGGAATGTAGTTCTCCTCTTTGTTATAGACATGACACACAGTCAATATTGTCTTCATCAAGCGCCAGTTCCATGTAGCCAAGTTTGTATACTGCAACAACACCCACAAGAAGAAGCCAAGGGAATCTATTAAGTGTCTTACTAACTTCCAAAGGAAACACTTTCTCTGTTGAAGCTCAATCTACTTTTATATTATTTACAACTATTTTACGGGATTAGAAAGTGGTTACTACCTTTCCCCAATTCTCTTGTATAGATTTATGAGCTGCACGGAGATTATAACTCGGTATTCTTGGGCTAATATGATGCGGGATGTGAACGTTTATATCATGGCAGAGGATTTCAATCCTGTCAAAACACAGAAAGATTAGTTCATCTGAACCAAACAAGAGCTCTCAAGACAACTTAAACATCTGAGCAGGTGGGATGCATTACCAACTAGGGTAATCACAATGAACAGTTCCATTAAGCTGTGCTTGAGCTGCGTTCCACTCATCTGCAGGCTTGAAAGGAATGTGCGGAGCCGTATGATGAACCATTGTGAACGTGCTCATCTATAGGGGAAAAAATTAAAACGTGACCATTTTGCCTTATGATGCTACATCGAAAAAGAGGGAATAGAGAAAGGCATAAGACAGATCATTTACCCAAAAGTGATAGCCCAACCATGGCATCAACCAGAATTTTACCCATCCCAATATACCAACTTTGTATATGATCAGTGGCCACCCAACAGCCATGAAGGCGAATACACAAGCCAAACTTATCTTCACCCTATCCACCTCGCTTGATCTGAACTTTTTCAGATTGAAGTGCCAGTTCACCCTATTAGAACGCTTATTATTGTTGAGTAAACAAGTAAAAACAATGGAACATATTGACGTGTATAAGAGTTCTTCTATGTATACCAGTGAGCTATGGACAACCAAGGTCTGATTGGGCCATATCCAAAAATGATTAACTTTCGCAGCAAGGGCGACGATTCAAACTCCTCTGGTGGAACTGGCTGCCAAGCTGTGTCATGAACTAACCTATAGAGAGAGCAAAACGGAATCATGACTTCCCAGCTCTCATTTATTGTAATATCTCTAACAGTTTAAGTAAGACTTACATGTTGGTTTTGGCATGATGACGGTCATGCTTAAACCGCCATGGCTCATACGGGTAGACAAGTGGTAAGAAGGCTAGTGTACCCACAATGTCTTCCACCAATTTGTTCTTTGAAAATGATTTATGAGCACAATCATGGCCTATTACAAAGAACTAAGAAACAAAAATCCAGTTAGACAACAGTAACAACCCGACACAGAGAAGAACACAGTGGAGGATAGCTTACCCCGGTAATTGCAGTTCCTGTCCATGCCCAAGCTAGTGGAAGCAGATACCACGGCGCCTTTGCAATCATGAAGAGTCCCAAAGTGTAGGAGGTCACAGATATTAACACAGACTTCCAAGCTTTCACATCATCAATCTCAAACACCTAAAGAGATTTGTATTCCAAAGAATGAGTAAAAACAAAGACAATAAAGTCCTGTGGCAATCACACAAACAGAACTAATTGTAACAGGTATACCTCTTTTGGAAGTGTATCCATGATATCTTTTAAAGTGACATTATCAGGAAGATCTTCTCCAATTTGTTTAAATCCATAGCTTTCTGCTAACTGTTCCCTGCCTTCTGCACTGTCAGCTGAAGGCCGTGCAACGGGAACAGCCACAGCGTTTATAGAACCAATCCTCCTCTTCGCAGGAACTACGCATCTTCTTCTCCGATGAGTACTACCTTTTAACAAAAGATCAATCGGCCTCACAGCATATAAACCTGTATGCATCCACCATCACAAATGGATGATTAATTCGACACAGTAATTCCTCTACATTCATATTAGAAAAGTCTAGAAGAAGTAACAACATTCATCCTAGTAGCAATCCTAAGAACACAAGTGAACCCCTATAGAAAAGACAATAAAAATACAGAGCAACATACACATAAAACCCCAAAATTCACTTTGTATTTATACATAATGCATTATCGATAGTTTTATCAAAACTCTACTCTAAACTGTACACAAGCTAGCTCAAAGCTCCAATGTCCATTTCCTATAGAAATATTAAAAGAGAAAGGGTTTAGAAGAGAAAATGAATACCAGGAGAAATTCCACGAGCAGAAGCAATCTTAGGAACCCTAGGAAGACATTGTTGTGGGCCCTGAGAAACCAATAGCAAAGAAACAAATTCATCATGGGAAACTCAAATGGAAGAGATGGGCAAGAGATAAGACTGCAAAAAATGAAGCTTTTTTTGCTAGGAAAATTTCAAAAAAGAATACCGTGAAGGCGAAGAGAGAATCAGCGATTCTGGAAGCCATAGACGCACAAATTGAAGAAGAAGCGACCCGAGTTTCTCTTAATGAGATTGAATGGTTGTGAAGAGTTCTCACCTCTTCAAGTTCTTCAGAAAGATGGACTTCCACAAGTGGGGTTTTAGATTATTTTTCATTTAATTTGGAAATATGATATAGTTTATTATACACCCAAACAAAAATTATGGAAACCGTATATTGACATTGAAAGAAAAAAAATTGTTTTACACCAACAAAAAAAAATTAATTTAACAAAAAAAATTTGAATAATATTCAAGTTGAAACGATAATTCCAAATAAAATTACAATGGAAAATGTTTTTCTCATATAATTTCAATTTCAAGTTGGCTACTGACAAGTGGAGGTCAAACTGAATTTTGTCGTAATGTTAATACTATAGGATAATTTTAAGAAATTAGAAGAAGATTTAGAGGAGAACTGTGTTAGTTTAGAAATTTAGATTAGAATGGATTACTATGTCTAACAAATTTAGTTGTTCATTAATACAATAATGTTAAGTGTACTTCATAATCTCTAAAGATTGTTCAAAGAAAAGAAAAAATAGTTGACGTGTGGCTTTTTGATGTCATCAAATTGAAGTGTTTTTTATATCACTAATTGTTTTAAGTTTTACTGAAAACATGCTTAAGGAGTGGTACATGCACATAGATATATACGCCAAACTCTTGTTATCAAAACAAAAATTATGCCACAAATTACGACATGCTTAAGGAGTGGTACATGCATATCGAAAACACTTTGGAACATATCTTCTAGCCTAAGATCTCTTGCTTTGTTTGTTGAGATTGTTCCCTCTTCCTTTTCGTCCAGTTTCTGTAAACGCTTTTGAAATTTATAATAAAAGCGCTTTAACAATGTTTTGAAACCGGACCGAACATCAACTCTGCAATATTAGTGAATAGTTGGTCGGAATTTAACCATTCAAACCGAATTTTCATATTTATTATGTATATAAGTCATGATTCATGATAATATGACAAGATGAATTATATGATATTCTAATATAATGCATTTGAAATTTTCAAATAATAAATAAGTATGCAATTTTAATAAGAGAAACAATAAAAAAATACTTTACAAAAGAATTAAATTAATATTTTTTGAGAAATAAAATATCAATTTATTTTATTTGATTATATTTGTCGTCTTTAAAATTAATCTTTTTTAAATTACTTAAAATTTTTGTTTTGACAACGTAATAAAAGATATAAAATAATACATGTTAGTAATACATTTATATAAATTATTTATGATATTATTTGTAATCTATAAACATTAGTTACACACATCATCTATACTAGTTTTAGATTATAATTGAAATATCTGGAAAATATGATAAAAACAGATTTTTATGGTGTAAATTTTGGTTTTAAGATTTCTAATTTTATATTTTTACGAAAAGAAGGAAAATAATAGTAAAATTTGAAAAAGGAAAATATAAATTGTTAGTGAACCGGGTCACCAGTTTTATCGGTTTTTGACTGGTTTACGGGTTTAACTTAAATCTGGGTTTTAGTTCTGTTAGAGTTTGAAGATTAAAACCTGAAAAAGAAACAACCGAAAAACTCAAGTTGTAGAGGCGAAGATTATACTTATGAACTTGAGAGATTAGTCCACCAAAAACTCCGTGAAGATACTTCAATGGTGCAATCTCTTAGAGTCTCCTATGCCCTCTAATCTTTATCACAGAAGAGAAGAGGTGAGATGTTCAACGAATTAAATCTGCAGGAAGAAAGAACTTTGAAGAACCAGGAGAAGAAAGGAAGTGATTTTCACATTCATCTTAGAATGATGAATTGAACTCTTATCATTAACTCTCTTTCTCTAGCTTCGTATATAGCTTATTTATGTTCTTCTCTACAATTTCGCTTTACTCTTCTCTGTATCTTATGCTGATAAGATCAATTTGTTAACAAAGAAAAGGAAACGTTGGATTGATCTAATGAACTTTCTTATTGGACTCATTTTATTGATTTATCCAATACAACAAGGCCCATATTTTGAAACAATCCCAACATTCCTCCTCTTGTTTCACAAATTTGGAGTAAAAAATCTGATGTTCTAAAGACTTGAATCAAATTATGTTGAGTATCTCGCAACATGTATATAAATATACACAAGACTTGTTTTATGTAAAAGCTCAAACAACCTTTATTAGTTTGTATTACATCTATTGATTTTTCATACTTTACAAACGTGTAAGTATATCAATGTACAAATGCCTAAGCATAAGTGTTTGAACTCGTTCTTTCATGAGTATCATCAAACACTATCATGACCTTTACAAGTATTCTAATGTCCATTTCACATGTCGTTATTACATCAGCTATAAGCCTATAATCTATCCAGACTTGAACATATTCCAGTGATATATCTTTATGTTTCCAGGTAATGTGTCTCTTTTCCCATTACTTATTCACTAATCTGAATAAGACCCTTAGTTCATTCATCCAATGACCTTTGAACTAATGATTGTCACCAAAAAATTTTCATCGTTTATGTACACAGTCACTATCAAAATGAACTTACAGAAACTTACTAGTCTCACACCTCATTTTCACATGATTTCTCAAGTTTAGTAATATTCCTTCGTTTGACCTTTTGAACCAAGGATTTAGCTAAGTAAATTCTCTTGGTAAGGAGTCCAGAAACTACAAACTAAAATCACCACAAACCCATTGAGCTGCTTTGTCCAAGACCGTACTTCTACAAAATGCTCTTGTTCATGGGTCTGCCATATTCTTTTCATGCTAAAGCTCCTCCTCAACTTAAATCAACCACTGAAAGCTTTGCAAATTCTATCAATAACGTATTTCTACATCAACTAGTGTTTGACATAGTCTTCTTTTTGACTATCTACAACTTTACCAAATGTATTAAAGAGGTATTCTTCTCGTTCTCTTATGTTTTATGCAAGTCTTTCAAAGAGGTCATCTTTCTTGACTCTCTTACACTTAAAACTTGCAGTCTAATCTCCCAATAACTATGTTCAAGACCATTCATCCACACAGTCTTACGTCAAACGATTCTAAAAATCATTTCCGGACCTATCACAATTCAGGGAGATCACACAAGTTTTCGTCAAAACCAACGTCTTATCCTTGTCAATAACAACATGCCTTAGACACGAAACATTACTGCAGGATTCGGTTTCATTGCTTTTCTTAAATGAAACACATAAAAAAAATCACAATGTCTTATGATACCATCTCTAAACATCTAGATATCAACTTACAAAGAGACAAGTTTAAAGGATAAATAATGATCATCATCAAACCAATAAACACATCATCTCACTTGGAAGACATGTACAGTTTATTAACATTATCAGCACAAAACCGCAACATACTACAAGTGAATCACTTAGTCATCAATATATGTTACGATTTTGTTTTCACAACTCATGTTTTTCATCAGTGTTTACCAAGCTAAAGCTTTTACAAAAAAAACCTTTTGTCTTTGTTTCACTTTCATGATTTTTCATAGATTGCAACTCTCTGGTTTGAACTTTTGAACTAAAGATCAACTTTCGTTGATCAAAAGTAAGTACCTTGAGAAGTCATAAACTAAAATCAATTCATCTTATCTCTTTTGCAGTGTATCTAAACAAATAAAAACTGCTTCAAGGAATTCTACAACACATGACTCCATCACATGTCTAAATTTCTTTGAAAGAAAATCTGACGTAAAACATCTATAGGCTGAACTCTTACTAACATAATCAATGAAGATAACATCTATAATCTTATCTCCAAAATATGTTCTTTAAAACTAGGTAAACCATCCTTTACAAGACAGCTCAAATATATATGAAAGACAATCTTGACTAATGACTATGCCATAATTCATAAGGTGTCTCAGTCATACTTTTTTTATGTGGCACCATACTTAAGGTATAGCAACCTGAAAGTATTGCATTCTTCCACAGCTCATCGACTAATTCGAAATAGAGAAGCATGGTATTCTTCATGCCTTTTAGGATTTTGTTCTTCCTTTCTTTGGTGACATTTGATACATCCCTAAGACCCTGCAGTTTTATTCTCCAAAAAACAAGTATCAATTTGTTTTTATAGTTAGTAAATTTGATCAATCCTTACTGCATTTTTGAAGAACATGCTCTCTTTGTTCCTTCTTGTACTTGGGAACCCAATATACACTTTCATAGAACCTGAGCAGCGTCTTACATACAGATAAAGAACTATGCCTCCTCTAATTATTGAATTCGTGAGATCCACTAACTATTCTTGCAATTTTCAAACACTTGTATCTCCCAAAAGATATATCCTCACAACCCAATTCATCAAGTTTCTAATTGGTTTATGATCTTTCTTTAGAGCAGACACCAAACTTTCTACACGTTTAACATCATGTATTGAAAGATCGAGAAGCAGAGATATTACCCAAATAAGATATGTTGGCATCTTCCATTTATTGAAAAGGAAAACAATTCCTTATACCATCTAATGGAATTGACTTTAATTTCTTAAAGTAGTCTTGCCTTTGAAAACTGTGGCCAAGAAGCGTCTTCTAATTTCGGACCTACGACAAGTAAGAATCCAAGAAACAATTTTCTGAATCTTTCTTTGTTCTTTTGAACTTCTTCTTTTCGCCAATAGTATTCAACCTTTCTTCTTAGTCTTCATCATCCTGAAAAGATCGAGAATTCCTTTTCCAAATCTATGTTTACTATATCCAACAAGAATCCCATTCTGTGAAGATCATTGTCCTCTCTGTTAAATTTCTAACCAAGTTCTTCGTCTTTTTCACCAGTCAAGCCGGATTAATCTCTCAATATTGTTGGAGCTTTAAGATTAAAACATGAAAAAGAAACAACCGAAAAACTCAAGTTGCAGAGGCGGAGATTATACTTCTGAACTTGAGAGATTAGTCCATCAAAAACTTTGTGAAGATACTTCAACGGTGGAATCTCTTAGAGTCTCTTCTGCCCTCTAATCTTTATCATGGAAGAGAAGAGGTGAGACGTTCAACGAATTAAATCTGCAGGAAGAAAGAACTTTGAAGAACCAGAAGAAGAAAGGAAGTGATTTTCACATTAATCTGAAAATGATGAATTGAACTCTTATGATTAACTCTCTTTCTCTAGCTTCGTATATAACTTCTTTATGTTCTTCTCTACAATTTCGCTTTACTCTTCTTTGTATCTTATACTGATAAGATCAATTTGTTATCAGGGAAAAAGAAACGTTGGATTGATCTAATGGACTTTCTTATTGGCTCATTTTATTGATTTACCCAATACAACAAGGCCCATTTTTTGAAACAATCCCAACAAATTCAACTCGGACCGGTTTTAGTAGCGAGTCATGGTCCAACCGGTCAGACTGGTCGGTCCAATCCGGTTTTCAAAACACTGCCCTTTAACAAAATAAGAATAATTAATTACTTTTTAACAAAAAAATAAAAATAAAAATAATTAATTACGTGAGACTCAAACGACATTACCTTGACACATTAAGTATGAGCCTGACTCAAACGACATTACCTTGACACAAATTGGACAATGTCTGAAAATCACGTTTTACTAGTCAAGTTGATAGGTTGGTTTCATGTTGAGTCATTTCGAGATCATTAGGAATAATCCAACTTAAGGACTATATACTAATTGAAGAATGGGTCTACTAAATGGGCCGAGCCCAAGTTAATCCAGAATAGTTAGTTGAGAATTGCAACATATGTGAAGCTGAGCGATCCACATGATCCAACGCACGACAAGACCATAAGATATGATCCAAATTTATAGGAAATTAGCTTCCCATGAAGTCGTTTCCTGTCTGAAAATCATGATTTGATAGGTTAGTTTCGTGCAGAGTTGAACAAAAGAACATTTACTAGTAGGTCATTTTTTTGTGTGCAAAACGACTTCTATAAGATATTGTCAACATTTATTACATCTCGAGGTTCATTTTCAATCATTTTGGGATAGTAACATAAGAAAACTGTTATTTTCAAATCCTACAGTTTTAAATAGTCACTGCATTTCCACAATAAAAATTCCCAAAATCTTGAAATTAAATTTATAAGGTAAAAAACTTCAATTTATTTTTCTTCTATCAATGATTTCTCGATAGCACCTCAACAATATATTTCTTTCAAAAATTATTTACAACAGACATCATCTCTTTCGAGAATTTTTCAAAAAAAATATTGCGGCGACACTGAAAAATTTAAGTTATTATTTCATGTAAAAATGATATTATTTATAAGTATATCATCATAAGCATTAGGTTAAAAAATGATATGCATATTCTGCTTACATGAACTAAATTTTTAACCGTTTCAGTATTGTTAGTTAAGTTCGTTAAAAATATGTGTTTTCACAATCAATGATCTATTAAAAGACAGTACTACTATATACTAGTTGGAAACAACACACACCATTATTGGTTTATACAGAACTTCCATGTGAAACTCTCTTGTCCGCTAGTTTTCGATGTTATTGCCATTGCAATCAATCAATTGTCTACCAATTCTATTCGTCCACCAAAAATTATAAATAAAACTTTCAATGTATTTTACTTTGCCACGTTATACCACAAGACATAAACTCCTTCATCTACCAATTTGCATTTGCTTTCCATAGTTGGTAAATAACTAAAAAAACAAAGCCTACTCACACCATAATTGAATGAATGACGACATGCATAATTAATATATACGTTGATGTGACCTTTTAATTTTTAATACTTAAATTTAGATATAATTGGTTGGGTTAGTTTCAATTCAGCAGGTGGAGTATGTACGAGAGTTCGAAGTGTTAGAAGTCTATTAGCACTGCATTTTAAAGTTGAGGTGGTACTTTGGTGATGAGGTTTAATGAAGATCACGTGATTGAGTTTTATAGTTTGGAGAGGAAGACTTCAAATTAGTTAGATATTTGATTAAGAGATAAAAAAAATATCTAGAAGATCTTATCAAAAGGAAAAAGGAAAATATTTTTTGTGATAAAAGATTTGGTGAGAAATTTTAGGGCAAGAGGGTTTATCTCTTGTACCTATAAATAGAGAGGTTAATTGTAAACCTAATTTTTTAGGAACTTAGGGAGAAGTTTTAGAGAGATTAGTGAATTAAGCCTAAGTTATCAGTTAGGGTTGAAATAGATTTAGGTTGGTTTCTCGAGTAAAGTAATTTCAAAAAGAATAAGTCTTTTGTAAGANAGTAATTTCAAAAAGAATAAGTCTTTTGTAAGAAAAGATTATTGCTTAATAAATCTAGTTTCAAAGTGATCTAGCCAATTGTGTTGAGTTCTAATAGATTTCAGATTGTTCTTACCTTGTTGATTTCGAATCGTCTTTTACAGTTTCTACTTTACCAAGATAACTTTGCAAGGTTGAAAGGTTTTCTAAGATTCTTTTCTCTCAATGTAATTCTTACCTCCTTAAACTATAAAGCTGATGTTCTTGCTTATTATATTAGAAAATCAAATAATAGTTCAAGTTTTGTAAATTGACTTTCCACAAAGGTGATTTTTCTAATATATAAATATGAGTCAGAATATATATACTCGATAAAAACATATGCACGGGTTTTCTTGCGCTTGAAAAATTTATTTTCAAATTTGGGTCTTTAATGTATCCTCAATTTTTGAATCATAAAATCAAACACTATAGTCCGATGTGCAAGAAACCCCTTTTTATATAATAAAATTTATTTTCAATTTTTTTTGATATATCATCAAAATTTCATGATCGTTAGATTTGACACGTAGAAGAATCCAATTAATTAGTAACTTTAAGAAACCTTACTTTACATAACATATATATATATATATATATATGCTTGACTAGACCACCGTTTTGAATTTATTAGCTTATAGTTGTACTCGTAGCCATCTTATAAATTGGATTTAAATGTAGGAATTCACCTATGTGGGTTAGAAATCAAAAATTATGTTTTCCAAAAATTATAATATACCGGCCGAATTCTTTTCAATTTCGTAATTTAGATGATTCAACTAGTGACTTAACTAGCAGGATTCGATTTTTTGTCACCACAAATAGAAAAATAAAAAGAAATTTTACAGAGTAAACTTATAATATGGATCGAGGTTTATTAATCTATTGACAAATATATATATATATATATCCTTAAAATACAATACAAATTTTTAGTTTGAACAATACATTTATCAACAATTAAATTGATATACCAAATTTATAATCTAAAGTAAACTCTATTATGCGGGTTAATATAATTGGAAGTCAAACTTCAATTGAAACTAGAAAATAAAAATTTGATTGAACCACTTGACCAAAATATTTTTTATTAGATGTACCAACTTTTTATTTATTTATTGTGTTGAACTTACATTTAAATTAATAGTTTGTAAAAAATTTAGTAGTGGATCATATACCAAAGTTTTACAAATGATACTCCAATATTCAACAGAAAAGTCAATGGAAAGGCCATACATTGAGTTTTCCACACAGAATAAAGATATATATATCAAAATCGCCGGTACATGTCATATTGGATTCAGCTTTTAATGATCATTTAGGTAAATAATTTCTCACATACATATACGATGATAAAGTAAAAGATCGAATATGATATATATTGGTTAATAAAATAAAATTCTACGTACGGGTTTATATATCGTTGTCTAGTGACAGTCGAAATGTCTTTGTTCGTCATAAGAGGAAAAACAAAATGGAATAATAGCACAGACAAGATAATGATATGTTTGGTGTTGATAATGGTTTGCAAATGAAATAAAAAAATCTTAAAATTATTTCTGTCTAAGATTATTGATGATTCGTATTGCAAGTAAAGCCTGCACTGCATCTGCATACGGAGCATACATGTTATTGAGGTGCATTATGTCACACGTGTTTACATTTTGCTGGCTCTCCACGATCTAAGGATTTGATTTTCTGCTCCAAATGAATCATCATGCACTAATTAATGATGATGATTAAAATATAAATGATCTATTGCAATAATACTAACTAGTACAATAGATTCCAAACTCATAATATAACAGAATCAATAAAATGTGATATAATTCAAAAGGAAGTTTGTGATTTCAAAACGCTTTCCTTTGTAAATAAAATATTTTCTTTTGCTAACATAAATTGACATTCATTGAAAAAAAAAAGAATCTTGTGATTTTATATTACTTTCATTTGCTTATATAATCCTATCAAGATTGGAAAATCCTATTTGGTTGATTAATCTTCTTATTGTAATTTCATGAAATCGTATTATCTTATAAAAAAAGTTTAAATTGTGTTACAGATTGAGTTTTATTACATTACGGATTAGGTAATGTAATTGTCAAGAATCAGTATTATGTAACTGTCCAAAATCACTATCTCTGTGGTCTTTGGATCTCACATTCACCATCCGATGATTAAAGTGAATGAATGTGTTTTCGAGAGAGACAAATTTTTCAAATTTAGTTGAATGGTTAAGTACTTAATTTTGTGATATATCAGTTCGTAGAATACGAAAAACGTCATCTCAAATTGCAGAAATGCGAGATTTCTATATTCTATAATATACTTGCCTTTCTAAAAGAAACCCCATTTAGACATCAAACTAAACAAATAAAAGTTATATGGTTGGTTTGGGGAAGTCAATTCTGTAGCATTTCCCACCTGTATTTAATTTCAGAAGATTATGTTTATTTTACATGATATTTATTGTTAATATTTTGATTATAAATCTGTTTATCGATTAAATTGTTAAATAATAATCATATGAAAATATGGACATGGCGAGGGAAAACAAACTTTCACCTTGTGTGTTACATGTGAATAAATCAGATCTTAGACCATTTTATTTCCGTGCCCAAAAAGAATTATTAAAAAACCATTTTATTTATTTTTGGTCCCACTTAATAGCCCTGCATGTTCTCATTTTTCATTTAGTTGTCTTTTATATTTATTTTATTATATAATATAATGATCTTAAAACTGTTAGTAGATGATATACTATTAGCTAAAAATGTTAGTAGATACATGCTCTTTAGTATTGGAAATCTTAAAAGTTTTAAACTCAGTTGCTAATATTTAAATTAGCCGCATCATAATGACCACATGTGTGAAATATTATCAGCAATCATCTCGAAACGGTGTAGCAGCTAAATACGACTTGTGACGTTGTGATTATGTTTGATTAATCCTTAAATATGTCTTGATGATCATAATTTAGGAAGATAATTTGATTGAAGAAGTAGTAGTACTTAATTATTAGCGAAGGGAGACATTAAGACAAGACACCGCCTACCAAAGTGTTGAGACAATATCCTAAATGGGACCCATGCTTACGTAATCATGTAATAGAACCTGAACTAGAAATCGCCTCCTCTTTTATTTTTGTTTCTTTATGATTCTTTTTGTTTTTGCTTCTTTTTTTTTTCTTTTCTTTTTTTTTTGCTTTTTCTGTTTAACTACCATGAGAATATGCAATTATTCAACGAATTATTACTCTAGGGGTTACTCCAGCTGGATTGAAATTGATATAATTATAGGTTTATATATATTTACATAAGTACAATAACAACTACTCATAGTCATAGTAGCATACTTAACTCCTATGATCTTGATCGTTTTTGTTTTTTTTTTTTGTTTTTTTTTTCACATTTCGTTCTGTGTTTTTATGAACAATTTTCTCTCCGACAAACTATAATTTTAAATGTTAATTGTAGAATCGTTCGTGTTAATATATATTTAAAAATTATTAATTTAAAATATTAAGCATTATTAAAATTCCAACTGTTGTGTAGGAGACAATTATGACTTCACATTGCCGGTGGGAGTTTGTCTAAAAACCAATCAAGCGATGTTTTAAGATTATGATATTGCTAATGTTTGTTTTATTCAACTAAAATATTCAAAATGGAAATTAACTTAGTCAAAACAAATTTGGTGTTTGATTTTTGAGTTCACAGCCAAATTATTTTACGAAAAAAAGGTTTAAAACTCCTGTTTATTTCATAAGATTTTTAAAAAAAAATGTTATTTCATATGATTTTAATAGATTAGTCTTTTAAATTGCTCGCTTTATTCAAGTTTAATTTATCGAGGCCCACTTGTTATATTGCTATAATATATTAAGCTGTCGCCATAACTTATGTACATATATGCATATGTCACACAATCATTTGACTCCGTATTTGGCTACATCGAAAACGCAATTGTCCATTCAATAACATCAAAGATAGTTATTCTTCATGCATGTCAGCAATAATAGTATAAATTTCATAGAGTATAACTTCTCTGCTCGCGAGATGCAAGTGTATATGTGTTCTCAGATGAATTATTAACGACAAGCAACATATTCACTGCAGAACAGAAGGCGAACATGCGCACAAGCACATTGATTGTATTGCACATTGTTTTCTCGTGAATCCAAAGTGCGGTTCGAGTCACCTTTTATTGTTTACATCTAGACCGCTACAAACAACACTATTACAAACATTTGTTCACATCAAAATGTACTGCTTATCATATTACGCATCAAAAGTTCACTAAGCGTTTTTTTGTTACCGATAGTATTTGGATCGAAATCTAACTAATCTCCATAGAAACAACATTTTAACAATTATTTGTATCTAAATATAAGGAGACTTAATTCATAGTCATATTTTTGTTTGGCCAAACAACAACTTAGTTTCCGGTAAAAACTGAATCTTGACTGCATCGATAGATCTATGTTTTTATTCCAAGCTGCTTATGTCAGCAGACTGCTATAGTACTACTACTGCTCGGTTGAAATGGAATTGAATTGAATCATATATGATTCCAGCGCGCAGTTCTTCTTCTTAAGTATTTATCAAAACATAAATTAGAAACCTTAAAGTATATATAGTTGCATTAGCTTACAAAGCTATTTTGTTAATTCGTTATATATATTTTTAAAATAACTTATAAAATAAGAAGAAGATGGTCCACATGATGAAAGGTTGGGATCGCTGACGCTGAAAGCCGCCCAAACGTTTCTGGTGGCTGAGGAAGAAAGAGCATCGTCTTGGTCTGTTGGGTCATTCAATGCATGTTTTTTTGTAGTCTTGTTTCAGACATTTTTAATTTCTATCAATTAAATGAATCAAATCATCTTAATTTTGTAATTGTTTGGCTGAACGATAAGAAACCAAAAGTATCGATGATAAAAAGTGATAAGGAAGGATAAGATAATTAGATAGTAGTAGAAGTTACATGTAACACAGCTTATATACGTATTTTGTTTTGTCACTTAGATTTGTAGATGTATACGTTTGTGTTGTATACGTACTTTACTTTTGTACGTTTTATGTAACTGTTACAAATTATACGCACGCGTGTCTTACGACCATTTGCTAGTCTCTATAGATAAGGGTCGGAAGAAGACTTTCGTTGTTTACGTTTTTGTTTTTTTGTATATTCAATTAAAAAGTTTTTTTTTTCATTTTTTTTCTTCTATATATGTGGTCCTATATTAATTTGATTTTTTTCGTTAAAGATTATAATAAATTTTAATTTTAATTTGATTTTCAAATGTAAAAACCTAAGTCCATATGAAAAAAACTAATATTAGTGTTTACAATTCACAATCCAACCATTGATATTGATATTTTTTGTACATTTTTTCCCCAAATAAACCGATTTGTATTAAAGGGTATTAACCAAACTGGTAAAAACAGTATATGAACCAAAAGAGAGAATCATACCGAAGCAAGCAGGAAGTTAAAGACCAAAAGACCGCTGCTAAACCAAAAAGCTTAATGTGAAAGAAAATAAAATGATAAAAGTAAATAAAATCTAGAAGGCGAAGAGTTTTCAGTAGCTATTAGGAGCTTTAGACGATGACTCATCCTCAAAGTCTGGATAAGGCTTCCACTTTGTCGCTCGGTTGATAGAAAAAACAGAACTTAAATAAGCTTCTTCTATTTGATGTGTAACTCTAAATGCTTTACTTAGATAGTACAAAATCACTTTATACTATTTTTATTATTTGTTTGCTATAAACTAATTTTTGTAGTTTTTTGTAGATCCTTAGAGCATGATTAAAGGGAGTTTCTTAAGAATAATTTCTTAGCAATATTAAATTAATAT